>QKWP01000032.1:452032-462805 GCA_003550325.1 Gigaspora rosea
TTTTTTTTAAAATTTTTTTAATTCGTTTTAACTTTTTTTATTTTTTTAATTCGTTTTAACTTTTTTTAATTTAATTTTTTTTGATTTTTTTTTTGTTTTTTAATTTTTTTTTAATTTGTTTTAATTTTCGTTTTTTTTTTAATTTTTTTTAATTTGGTTTAATATTGTTTTTTTCTTTTTTTTAAAGTTTTTTATTTATTTTAATTCGTTTTATTTTTTTTAAACTAATTTTTATTTTAATTTTTTTAATTCGTTTTAATTTTATTTTTTAAATTATTTTTTTCGTTATTTTTTTTAATTATTTTTTATTTTTTAATTTGTTTTAAATTATTTTTTTATTTTATATTATTTTTTTAGTTTAAACTACATTTTTATTTTATATTTGCCTTATAACTGCGAAATAACACATAGGGAGTTATTTCGAATTTCGGCCTGAATTAAGCTTAATTTAGGCTGAATTCGAAACCACACCCCATCGCGTTATTTTGTGGTTATACGGTATTTTTATTATCTTTAATTTTTGCTTTATTTATATGTTCATTTTACCGAGAGACATAAAAAGGAAGGGAGAAGGGTGATGTTAACGAAAAATTAACTTCAAACAGCAATTTTGAAAAGTAATAGACCATCGCGTGATTACCCGATAGTTACCTGTTACATTTCCAAATCAGTCTGAAAATCAAAACAAATGATAATCACTTTTAATAAATAAGATAACCAAATATTAACGGCCTATTCAGTCATGTTGGCTTTATGAATTAGTTTGAGCTGAACAATACTTAGAGCGTAGAAATACTCACATACAATTTGCAAAATGGTTTTTATCTTGTCTCAAAGCTCGAAATAATACACCCAAATCATATATCAAAAAAGGAGAGTTATTTAAAAATTGGCTCAATGATCCATTTTTAAATCTTCAAGTTAAATTATTAGTTTGATTTGGAAAACAATTTTATGAACCAATGGTTAAGTTTCTTACTGAATACGATCCTGAATTACAAATATCAATTCAAAATTCTTTGTTAATTAATCTTCCTCTGGGCTGACGTGCACACCAAATGCCCGATTTTATAGTTCGTAAAACAATGAAACTTAGGAATATTGTTGAAGATCCTTATTTATTTTTTGAAAAAGAATTGTTAGAAAATATTAATTTGTTAGAAGATCATCAACTTAATGAGCTTATTTTAGACCTTGAACATGGTACTAAAAAAGCATTAGAACTTCACCAAAAATGGTTGGATTATTGGCTGCATTTACCATTAAGTATTTGCCATTTGGGGGGAAATATGGACAAGAATTTGCACGAAGCTTTGCTTTTATAATTTTAAAAATGCCTTGGTCATCAGTTCCCTCCTTGTGAGAGTTATATTAGCAAAATTTTTAGAAACAGATGTTGAATATGGGGAATTTAATGACTTTGGTTTGTCAGATGCATTACATGATTCTACATTTAATTATGAATTTCTCCAATTTATTCAAGAAAGCCAAACGTTCTTAAATCAGTTTCCAAAATATTAGAATTTGTCTAATATCAGATCTGGTATATTGTTGTTCACCAACAACAAGTTGAAGGTCTCTTCAATAAATGGGACCTTAAAACTCATCCAAATATGAAAGTAATCTTCAACAATCAAAATTGCGATTATCAAATATTCCACTTTCCGAAATCAGTTGTAATTCTTTGGATTTGATGGAACTTAGATCCAAAAAACAATGGCAAGCAAAATCAATTTCTAAATCAAATTTGAGTCAGAACAATTTCGATAATGATAATAAACGTGAAAAAAAAGCAACCAAATTGTTCGAAAATTTATTTGGCCAAAAATAATTTTTTTATTTTTTATTAAAAAGTAATATTATGATAGCATTAATAACAATAACAATAATATAGCAATAATTAAATAACAATAATATAACAATAACTATTAAATAACAAGAATTACTATAAATAACAATTTATGTAGCAATAGCAATAATTAATACTGTAATAATAATTAAATAATGATCATATAGCGATAGTATAACGATAACAATTAAATTGATTAATTTGATCTTTGTTTGTGTAATATGAAAAATCTGATCATAGTAAAATTACTAATACTGCTGACATAGTTTTGATTTACTAGTTGAGTTACCACCCTAATCCTTTATCATTCTAATAAAGCTTGTTCTCAGGGTCTTTCCGGTTCTAATAATGATGATATTATTATACTGTAATATAATTAGTAGATCCGGAGATATGAAGTTATAACCTTTTGAAATTTGGGAAAGATTATATAAAAACATTGCATAAATTTAATAACACTATATGGGCTCTACTGAGTTAATTTTAATAATCTCATCACAATTAGTATCAAAAAAACCAGAAGAATAAGTTTACTTAGAGTGATAATAGAGGTTAATTTAGTTCAAAAGTCTTCCAGAACATCTTTTTCTTATTTATTTTTTTTAAAAAATTTTGACTGAGATTTTATAATAGGTTAACCTCCTTTACATCCTAAGAAAACTAATTCTCATGGCTTTTCTGGTTCTAATAGTGATAAGATATTAAAATAAACTCAATAGAACCGGATATATAGTGTATAAAGTTTATGTGATGTTTTTATTTAATCTTTACAACATCACCCAAATTTCGAAAGGTCATATTACCATTCTACTGACCAGAGAACATGCTTTATTAGAATGATAAAGAATTAACTTAGTACTTAAGCCTTAACAGATCATTTTTTAAATCAATAAAAATCATTATTTCAGTACGTGTCTGTAAGATGAAATATCACGTGACCTGTACGTGTCCATTAGAGTGTCCAGGATTATGATCCAGCATAATATTCGCATAATTCACCTTATAGCGCATAAAATATGCAATTTCACATAATTTAAAGAAGCCCATATAATCTCGCATAATTTATCCTTTCTCCTGTATAAAGGAATTTCTATTGGTCAATTGTCATTACACAGATTAATACAGAGTATATTATCAAGTCAGCCAGCCTATATTATACTCTAACGCTGGCTAATTCCGAGTAGAATCATGTGAATAAAGCTGGCTAGACTATTATAGTATCTAAACCTTCTAATTTAGAGTTTGTCCATTTAAACATTTTAATTGGTCATCTTCAGAAAATGTGACCAGAGTGTGAGAAAAAACTTTGATCTGTCTATGCCAATTCAATAATTACAATATACAAAATTAAAATAACGCACATTTTGATCGATATGAAAATTGCCGTAAATATTATGTGCTGTAATACTAACGTAATTCCATAATCTAAACCTTCTAATTCCATTTAAACATTTTTGATTGGTCATCTTCAGAAAATGTGACCAGAGTGTGAGAAAAAACTTTGATCTGTCTATGCCGATTCAATAATTACGACATATTAAAATAATGCATATTTTGATCGACATAAAAATTGCTGTAAATATTATGTGCTATAATACTAACGTAATTCTATAATGCTGTACAACAAACTTAACTCTTTAAAACATAATATTAATAAAAAAAATATTCAAATACTAATGCTAAGAAAAAGATTACGTCCCACTAAAAATTTAGATGATTGATTTCTAGATTTCTCCGGAACATTTGCTGTCCGGATTATCTAATAATTACTAATTTTTTCAGCGATTCCTATAGTTTGTAGTTTGATGCCAATCTACCAACCTAGAGGTTGTACCCGAAATAAATTTCAAATTCTGGATAACCTGCCTGTTTACCAGATTATTACCGGGTCATAAACCGGATTGTTTTAAAAAATCTGGGTTACTCGGGTGACCTGGTTGACCCGGTTTGTTTGATTGGCTAGTGCAAAATTGAGGTAGCTCTTAAGGGTATGTAATTTTTTTAGAGGTTGTACCCGTTAAAAAAATTTAAGCTCTGGGTTACTCACCCATTTACAACATTATAAACTGGGTCATCTTAATAATCTGGGTAACCTGGTTTTTTTTATTGGTTGATGCAAAATCATAAATTCTCTTATATGCATTTTTTTAAAAAAAACTACGTATAATGATAATGGTAACTGATAAATTTATTTAATTTTTATGTATAAAATTTAATATATAAGTTTAACCGGCCTAAAAATCATTCAGCAAATTTAACAGGTGCCACGAGAAACATGATAATAGCTGTAACATAATCAGTTTATTCACAAACAGCTAGAGGCCATAAGAAAATAAACTGGGTTTAAATAATAATATTTAAAATGACCTCACTCCCAACGGACATATGTACTGTACATACGTTTGTACGTCACATTATCATGCTTATGGATAATTAATCTGGGTTACCTGGTTAACATGTGTTAACCGGGTTACCCGGGTAATACTTATATGGGTACAAGCTCTATACCAACCAATAGAATCATAGTAGTATCCAAAATGTGATCAGTGATTTAATCTACTAATTTGTAAGTGTATAATAAATACTTAATAATAATGTTAATAATAATTCAATTGCACTTTGCCATTTTTGATTTGCATATCCAAAAACCATAATCAGACCATGAGAAAATTAACGACATATATCATTTACATGTTAATATTGTCATAATTTGTAATCGATCTATTACTGTAAATTAATAATCAGTTATCAATCAATTTATATATATTTTTTTAAAAAAATTGACTTTTGATCATTATATGCACTTTGCATTTTCGAAATTTAAAAGATCGACTTCTGTTCATTATGCACACATTATAGCATTAAATAGATAATGCTGATAACATGTGTTAGTAAATCACATATGTGTATTGCCAGAATAGTAATGTTTATAACAATAACTCATGATAGTAACTATAATAATTTTAACACAAACTAACTTAACTTTAACCACATATCAAATAATTAGAATAAAAAGCAAGTTTTGTATAAGAATTTCTGCAGTAGTTATCGATAGAAGCCACAATAATTTCGATAAAATCTCAACCTTAAATGTATTGTCTGTTGGGTAAGTTTGTAACAGAATTTATTATAGTAATTTGCAATAGAATTACTATAACTTTAATATAAACTAATTAACTTTTCACTACTACCAATATAAACCACAATACATAGCTTAGTCCATAATTACATGCTGCATATTACGGAATAACAAGCAAGGTTTGTTACAAAATTTTTTACAGTGACTAACGATGTGCTTAGTACAAATTGATCAATTTTTAACAACATACTGTTCGTTATGTGCACATGATTATGGACAACATTAATAATTTGTGTTAGTAAGTCACATATGTGTATTGCCAGAATAGTAATGTTTATAACAATAGCTCATGATAGGAACTATAATAATTTTAATACGAACTAACTTAACTTTAACCACATATCAAATAATTAGAATAATGAGCATGTTTTGCATAAGAATTTTTATCAATAGAAGCCACAATAATTTCAATACAATCTCAACTTTAAAATGTATTGCCTATCGGGTAAGTTTATAACAGAATTTTTATAGTAATTTATGATAGAATTATGATAATTTTAATACAAACTAATTACTTTTTCATTACTACCAATATAAACCACTATAGTTTAGCCTGTGATTACATGCTACATGTTACTGGAATAACAAGCAAGATTTGTAACAAAAAATTTTTTATAATGACTAATGATGCATTTAATATAAATTGGCTTGATTTTAACAATATACTGTGATCATTGACTTCTATTCATTATGCGCACATTATAGCATTAAAATTAGATTGAAATATGGATAACATTAATAATATGCGTTAGTAAGTCACATGTATATTACCAGAATGGTTAAAAAAAACACTAAAATAATGCACATTTTGATCGACAAAATGCCGTGCAGTGATTGGCTGTTTATTCGTGATTTTATTGGATAAATCAGATCATGTGTCAAACATGATCTAAGCATGTGAAAAACTATATACTGGTAAAAAATATGATAATAATTACGTATGCCAATTGCAATCAATGTCAAAATGATGCAAAAATTGCATGCATGATCTTTAGGATAAGATAGAATTCAAAAAGGAAATTTCATCAATGAAAATGATCAGCAACCATTGTTGAAATTTTCTTTTATAAATTCTACCATCAACTATAAATCCGGTCATGATTTACAATAAGATCGATTCATTATATTACAGATCTAACCTGAATCAATAAAAAAAAGTAGAATTTAGACATTTTCTATAACCTTCCGGATCCGGTTAACATGAAATAATCACCAACGTTCAAGATTCACCGAAGCATGTACAGTATACTAGGAACCAGAAACCGGTATAAGTCTAGAGCTCATAACGATAATACCAGGAACGTAAGTATATGGTTTTACTGGCATCTAAAACGAAGCCAAAATCTTAAAGCTAATTGGTGCACATTTTTTCTCATGATCATCACCTTTTTTATGTAACATAAAATTTCTAATTTTAGAGGAGGTTAAAGCGAAGTGAAATTTAGTTAGGAGGGTTTATATATCAAGAATGCGGCGGTTTATGCAGCATGTAGATCATGTATTAACTTCCATAGTAAATGATTGGCTTACATGTGCCGTTGAGCAGCACGTGTAAGCTGATCATTTACTTTGGTGAAATGATAATCTCATTATTACGATCAATGGCTTGCCATTTAAAGTAAAATCGGGTTTAAATTTTAGCCAACTTTTATTAAAAAATGATTCATAATACCAGTACGATCACATGAATGTGAGAGTGATGGTTCCGTTTAACTTTTTTGATGCACTGCATTGATTTTTGAATAATTCATTTTAGTTGGAATGATGATTTTCAAATAATGCACGTTTTGACTGACAAAATGCCGTACAGTGATTGGCTGTTTATTTGTAATTTTATTAGATAATATGTCAAACGTGATTAAAGCGTGTGAAAAAAACCACATATGAAAATTATGACAACAGAGATAGTTACGTTGTTGATGCATATCTATTTTAGATAGTGATCTGCATCAACAACGTAACCACTTTTGCGGGTCTCTTCACCCTGTCGTATTATGACTATATAGTTGATAGTAGAATCTATAGACGGAAATTTCCACAATGATTGCTGATTATCTTTATTGTTGAAATTTCCTTTTATGAATAGCAAACTTAACATTCTTGAACAGTTATATCTAAAAAAACATGATCAGGGATGTGGGAAAAATTTAATGATAGGTACGTACGTACGTATGTATATGTAAAATGGCATGTATTTGTAATTATCCATATATGGTAAATATTGTAATGTTAAATATTTTCTAGCACACATGTCATGGTGTAATATATTAATGGATAGGATTTACCTGTACTAGATCTAGTACATTGTACTAGATTTAGTACATAATTAAACTTAATTATCTATTAATTTTTAAAATTAACTACTTAATTAAATATTTTTTAATAATATTTTAACTTATGGGCTACTTGTTTTAAAAAACTCATAGCTTTATATAGCTTTTTAAATTTTGTACATTTTTTTTAAAATTCGCATTTGCTAGTTTAACCTAGTTTTTAGCACATTTACTAGTAATTTTACAAAATATTTTTGATTATAAAAAATTTTTTTACTAAATAAATTTATTTAAACTATTAATAAAATTATAAACATAAGTTTGTTAGTTATAATTTTAAAATTTTATTTAAGATTAGATTAATATATAAGAAGTAATCTAAATTTGAAATTTTTGCTAGTAAATACTATATAACTAAAATATCCAATTTATATATAAAAATTAGATGTAATTTTTTTAAAATTTAAAGTAATATAACTTGAGATATACTAATTTAGGATTAAAAAAAATTTTGTAATTGAAATTAGATAATAAATATTTATAATTTTGATTAAGAATTTAGAAAATTTAATTAGCAAAAAATTTTTTAAACTCTAGCTAAACTCATATGGCTTACTATGTAAAGTAATAATTTGTAAAAATTTTCAAAAAAAGCTTATAATATAAGTAATAATTTTTATAATATAACTAATAATAATATTTTTTTTATAACAAGCCTATACAATTTTTTATTTATTAAAACTTTTAATTTGCCAAATATATTAATAAATTATAATTATAACTGACTTTACAAATGTACGAAATCTAGTACATTAGAAATTACAAAAAATACAATATATAAAAAAAATTTTTTTATAAAAATTTTATTATTAATTTAAAAAACAATACTGCTAAACTATTTTTGAATACTTATTAGATTTTTGTATATAAAAAAAATTAAGCTATTAATTTTTTTAAATTTTTAATGCATTTTTTAAAATGTACTATATTTCGTACAAAAGGGTAAATCCAATCCATTAAAAATTGGATTTGATTCGAGTTTACGTAAAGTCGACAGATCGAGAAAATGCTAAGCATGGGCAAGCGTCCTATGAAACCAGCAACAAGAGCATGGCATAGCTGGACCTGCTCAATGAAGCTTGGACTAGGTTCGCATAATCGAGTTAATGTGAGTGGGATGCCGTAAATGAACAAGACCGTGACCATCCCATGATGTTAAAGATTGGTAAGCATGATGTAATTGTGACAGACATTGCCTTCATTGTTAAGTGGATTTGTAAGGATGATGTATTGGGTGAGGACGTGATTTAATTAAGTAAATATGAGATTATAACTAAAATAATTGCTATTTGAAAAGGGAAGGAAATTGTCTTTGCTGTTAGTCTAGCTTTGTCATTGGTATCACGTGATCTAGACTGAAAATAAAAATGGAAACAGTGATACAGCAATGGAATCCAAAACTTAGATCAGTTGGACATTTTTTTTAAAAATCTACTGTTATTCAAGGCTAATTTTTCATTTTGCACAGCAAAGAATCAAAAATTCGGGTCAGCAATTGGCAGTCATATCAGACAATTAAGGGATATTAAGATCTCCATTGGATGACAATAGCAGATAAAAAAAATATCAATAAATTGGCACAATTAGGATCTAAAAAAAAAACAAAGAAAAAAAAATTTTAAAAAAATTGAAAAAAGGGTCATGGGTAATACAAAACAAAAAATCAACTCTACATGGCCATCGAATAGGTTTGCAACAGAAGTTTTTTTACAATAGTAATTTCAATGCAAACTATCTCAACTTTAACCACATACGATCACTAAAATAATGAGTAGGCTTTGCAACAGAATTCAAAGTTGATATTTTGTTTTGCATTACATAATTTTTCGTTTTGCATAACCCACCAACCCAATTTTTCAAAAAAAAATGTTTTTTTAAAAATTCCTATTGTGCCGATAATATCATTTTTGCCATTTAATTTCTTTCTCCGGTGGACTTTAATTTTCCGTAATTACCCGGCAGGCACGATAAAAAAAAGACAAATTTTTCTGATTTCATGTTATGCAAACCAAAGAATTAACTTTGTGACCTTAGATGTGAACATGAGTTAATTAAGACCATGTAAAGTTAATTTAAAAAAAAAATCCGACCAGAATTTTGAGATGCAAAATAAAAATTAACTTTGCGTGGCCTAAAACTTAGGTCAGTTTTTTATTTTATTTATTTTATTTTTTTTAATCTACTTGAATTAAGGGTAGAGGGTATGTAGATCATTTCTATTAATAAATGAATGACCAAAAATATTTTTATTGCGAATTTAAAAGTTGCTACATATAAAAGTTAATTTTTTACTATATAAATTGTATTTGAGTACTAAGTAAAAATTGGTCGTAATCCTTCTAATCCTACAATCTTACCCCAATCCACTAATCCCCTGCTAACTCTAAATATAGCTACCCACAATGTTCAAGGATACAACAACCCAGAGAAAAAACTTTTATGGAAAGAGTACTGTTACAAAAATAAACTACATATCATTAGTATTACTGAAACAAAAATAGCTGACCTTCCATCTAATCGATTTCTTAACACTTCTCAATTCTCATACTTTTGGTCGAACTCTCATGAATCCAAAGAGGGAACTGGTATTATGATAAGCAATATTCTTCAACCTCATGTTCATAATATTTTAAACAACCCAGGAGGGGCTATCGACATAGACATATTTTTTAAACATGACTTCAAATTCAGAATTATTTCTGTTTACCTATCATATACAAACTCTACCACCAGAAACAAAACACAAAACAAGGTTATACAATGGTTACAACAAGCACTCCAGCACCAACTACACCCTATAATCTTAGGAGACTTTAATGCCTCAATGCTCACCTCATTACTCTCTTCATCAAAATACCTACTTCTTAACCATCTTAATAGATCTAATATGTTCGATCTTGCCTCATAAACTAATACATTAGATCATACATGGAGTAGTAATAGATACAGTAGCTGAATTGACTATATCTGGGCAGCCCAACCAATAATTCCATATCTCACTACCTTCTACCTCGATGATCCTTCATCATCTACTCATAGTGATCACCAAATACTTATAAGTCAATGGTCCTTTCCAACCTGCCAACAACCCAAACATAAACATCATAATAAACGCCGCACTTTTAACTATAAGGCCATGACAATAGGGACCCTAGTTTTATGCGATGTGATGCGATGCGCATAATGAGCCAATTTTTAGCATCGCATATGCGAAGCATAATTTGGCCCAAATCGCATAATAGTAAATAGTGCCTGTGATTGATCATTTTTAATATAAAAAATTTTGAGCGCAATTTTTTTTATATATGTTGTCGATCCTTGCATCAGATAATACCCGGCCTAAATTAGATTAGTGTTGGGGTAAAATTACGACAAATTTAGCAGTTAGTTTAGGCCAGTTGTTGCCGATCATTTAATGCTGGTCAATTGATAGTCATTTGATTCAATCTGAC
>QKWP01000032.1:466999-497576 GCA_003550325.1 Gigaspora rosea
AACAAATACTTAATACTGCAGCTACATTTTATTCTATGGCACATATTCAAGTTAACCCTAGCAAATCCATCCTCCTATCTAACACTAAGTCCCAATCTTCCCTTCAATTCCTTAACTCTCCAATTCCAATCCAACCTTTACACACACATTTCAAATTCATAGGATGCTAGTTTACAGCTACTGCTAAATATTATATACAAGCTAAACATATTACTCAAGAAATATTTCAACTTTTACAAATATTACGTCCTAAAAAGATTACAGACAAACAAGTCTGTTATATAATTAACGATGTCATCACTCCAATCCTTGAATACCGCATACACAATATTGTATTATCCAAATCACTATGCCTCAAACTTCTTTCTAAATATCTTATAATCGCAAAACATAAATCACATCTCTCATCAACTACATCAAATAGCACTATGTTAAATTATAATATCTATGGTATTAAAAATATTTGGAACATCCAACTACAACATCAAATCCCTAACCTTTTACTACGAATTAATAATCCAGACCTCCTCGGTATTAGCACACACATACGTCTACAGAACCTACAAAACAATCTCTGGTCACCTATAAATATTTTACATCACCCTAACCCCAAAATTGATGGTTCTAATAAAAACACGACAACTTGTAAAATTATTCACCTTCTTAACTATACTGGTTTATCTATTAATACCAACTCATACATCTCAAAGCCCTTTACTTTACAATATCCCTACACTTCTCTTGAATCTATTCTTAATACCCACCCTCAGTACATACACTTCAAAAGACAACTCCACTTCAAAAATATTATCTATCTTCAACAACTCACATCCTTTGACAATTTTACATTGCTAGAATGGAATCATATTTCATCTCGCACTAACCAACTATATACAGGTCGTAAACCGGGCTGGTTTACCACTCTTGAACAAATAATCCTATCTAACCCCACAACTCGCTCTATTTCCTCCTCCCTGCAACTACCACCTACAAATACTTTATCCTTTACTACAGGTCATTTTCGCAGTAAATTTAAACCTTGGCTTATCACATACAATGAAAATACCCAAGACATTATTATAGGGAAAGCTCGCAAATTTAATAATAGCACCAATACTATCAATATTACACACTGGACTATTCAAACAAATAGCTACAACTCCAATCTCTATCCAATACCTGAAACTATCTGTATACCATGTACAGGTTGTAGTTACAACACCAATCGAATTTCTGATCACTGTACTTTTGATATCTCTGCTACACTTTCTACCCAATTCAATGGAAGGAAGTGCTATTACAATCCTCCTAACAAACTCAAAATTTATGCTAATTTTCTAGACTTGCTTTATTCTATAGCAGTTCGCAATACACAAAACACACCTCCTATCCCAATACTACCAATTCCTAACAACCCTATTCATGAAATCTTTATATCCAATACAGCCTCTAACTCCTTATACCAAATTGCATCCAATAACCAATCACTTAATTCACTCACCTTCTATACTGATGGTTCAGTTACTAATATTACTAATGAAAGATGCAAAATGAGTATTGGTTGGATCCAAACTCATGACAACTCTATTGTTCAATCATACTCTGCCCAAATACGATACTGGCCTTCCTCTTACAAAGCTGAGCTTATAGCTATTCTTTCTGCAATTTGTACATGCCCACGTAATAGTAAAATATCTATATACACAGACTCCCAATCTATCATTTCCAAATTTCACAACTTATTCCATAAACCTCCTTCTCCTCACAAACAATATGCCTACAACTACTGGCCTATTTGGCATACCTTACTAAACCTTATTCAATCCTACAACCTTCAAATTACATTACACAAAGTACCTGCACACCAGGACTGTATATACAATAACCTTGCTGACAACCTCTCTAAAAACCCTAGTTCATACTCCGAAACATACCTTACACTAAATTACAACAATATTTACAACCTATCATACTCTTTATCTTACAATAATGTAACTGTAGAGCAACCATCTCGCAGAGCAATTAAAAACATATGTAATGCACATACCATTGCAATGTGGTCTTCCCAACATCGTATGAACAATATTATACCTCTTTCACCTCAAATAGACTGGAATGCAACATGGCTTTACCTCAATAACAACTATAAACGTACCTATAACTACACCAACTCTCATCTCAACCAATCCAAATCCTTTAAAATCAAAATTCTTCTTCAACTTCTTCCTACATTATCCCATCTACACAACCTTTATCCACTACACTATACATCAATTAATTGCATCAATTGCGATACACATGAGCACAATTTACATTGGCTTATCTGCCCCGATACAACTAATCTCCTACAGATTATACACAATTCTATCAAACAAATTATCACTTCACAAATTCTAGATATCACTAATACCCAACTATATGACCTCCATAACCAACTTATACAACATTCATGCCTATCTTTTAACAATCACAACAACCTAACAGCCAACATTTATACAACTATTCAAGGATTCATCCCAACTTCACTTATTAACACAATTTCTAATTTTACCTGCTCCTATAAGTTAGCATCAGATATCACTATAAAACTACTTCTCAAAATATCACAAAATATATATGAAAATCTATGGAAACCCTACTGTGCTAAACTATCTACCTATAAAAAACAACTTTCTAACACTCCTACTCCACAACCTACCTCTCACCCTTCTAACCAATCTGCTATACAACTACGCACCAGAATCTCTTATACTTATAGCTGCATATGCAGCCTCCTGATCAACAACACACTAATAATCAATGCCCTCCATTAGGATTAGCCTCAAATAAAATCTCTATTTGGTCTACTATATGGACCTTATATAGCTCCTCTACTAATTCAATTTTAGATATACAAATCTAGGTGAGTTTTAACCACTCTAGTAGGTTTAGGTTGCAGATAAATTAGTCTGAGTCTCATACTTGTTTAATAATTTGTGCATGGAGTAATTTTGTAATAATATAAAATGTACCCAAAGCTGCCCCTGGAGGCACTTATACAAATTAATAAAGATTGAGACAAAACCTCACTTTAACATACAAAAAAAAAAAAAAAAAATTGTTCGTAATAAAAAATTACACATATCATAATAATTTTATTAATTTTGAATAAAATTTGATAAAGTTTTTATAGTATCAACTTTTGCGGGGGTGGGGTCTATTCTGCGGGGGCGATCATAAATTGGCCAATCAAATCACGTGTAAACAATAAGTAAAATAGGGTCACAAAGATAAAATAACTATATTTTAGGTTCTTCTGGGCCAATTTTAATGATTTGACTACCATTAGAATCAGAACAACCTCCTCTACAATTTTATTTAAAAATTTAATATGGTTACTTAATAAAAATTTTCTTTATTATTAAATATAAAATTTTTAGTAGCTAGTTTATTAATAAAAATGATCTATATACCCTCTACCCTTAATAGAATAATATTCAATATTCATGTCTATTAAGGTTATGAAAGGCTAATTTTTCATTTGGACAGCAAAAAAACAAAAGATTGGGCCAGCAATCATATTTTTTTTTGTCAACAATATCGAACAATTTCAAGAAATTAAGGTACCCATCAGGTAACACCGAATGAAAATAGCAGACAAAAGTGTGTCAAAAACTGAACAATTAGCACAATTGGGATCTAAAATTTTGAATGAATTAGCAGATAATGCAAATCAAAAATCAGCTATGCATGGTCATAACAGGTCATATCACAATAAAATGCTGCAGAGCACATGCTACGCCGCGCAAGACGTACGCGATCCATTTTTTATTTTTTTTGGTGGGTATTTTTTTTTGCGCGTATTTGTTCTTTTAGCATTAGGAAGATTTTTTGGATTGAATTGATTAGGTAGGGATTGGACCCGGGTAGAAATTATTGTCCAGTTTTGGTCCAAAGTGGCAGATTCCAGGCTGCAGTTTTACGTATAAGCGTTAGTGTATTTCATACATGACAAGAGTACTTATAAGTCTGTGACATTAAATGACCTGAAATGACCCAAATGACTCAAATGACCAATGACCGGTCATTGGGTCATTTCAAGAATGAAATGACCTATTGGGTCATTTGAATTTTATTGGTGGAGATACAATTAATCAAAACTTGATTAAATTTTGAAATTCGAAGTCAACAATAGTTCAAAATATTAAATATTTAATACTCACACTAAGTTTTGATCAATTTATAATCTTTTAAGTCCATTTACTCCAGTTCTCGAATGTAATATTTACTTTTAAACAAAAGCCGAGTTGTCCTGTGCTAAATTACCGTTAAGAATCTTAACCATCGATTTTAATCTCGTGACCTCATGTTAGAGCCTCGTGACGTAATCTAGAGCTCTATTCGACCCTAGTCACTCAGACCAAGTCTATCCACACCACAATCGAAGCCTTATCATTGTTAGAGTAGTTTAGTTACTTTTAGTCAGTCTAACTAGTTTATAGTTGCGATACTTACATGGAAGGTCTCATGCATAATGAGGTTTTATGATACGTATCAAAAGTATGTAGGTATTGTGCAAATTTGTTGTAAAAAAGACTTTTAATCAAAATTAAATTAGTAAAAATTTCCCGTTTAAAGTCAAATTCATTCGTTAATATACATTTGAATTTAATATATGACATGTTAACGTGTTATCTAGCACATTAACGAGCTTTCTAACACTACTAAGCTCAACACGTTGACGCATTTTACTTATTTGTGTGGGTAATACAGGACCCCAGACATGTAGTAAAGAGGTCATACGTTACGCATTTTAGCAAAAACCCCTAAAATTTGAAAAGCAAAAAATCAGTTTTGGCAATTAACTTGGCATCCAGTGGTCCAATTTGAATAAACTTTTTTTAAAATGAAGCTCTCGGTGAAGCGCATCTAACAAAAAAAAGTTCATTCAATTCTGATTACTGGATCAAAAGTTATTTAAATAAATAGATTTTGTCGTTTTTAGCAAATTAGGTCAAAATTGGCCAAAATCCAGTTATGACCTATATGAGAGATGTCTGGGGTCCTGGTAATACAAACCAAAAAAGGATCTGAGTTTGTAAATAAACTAAGCGCATAAGATAAAAATTTAGGGTTAGGTCTTAAGGTTAGAGACTATAGAGTTAGAATGATGCTTACAATATATAAGATTTCATTCCCGTCATTTGCACCAAGATTGATTTAAATATTGTTTTCGCTTTTTTTTCTTTTGCGCATGTTCGAATTTTTCGTCAGGCTGCTCTGGAATAGTCAAACTTTGCACTCTCTGATTGGCTATTTCCTCTCCAGGAGTTTGTATTATATAATATGTAGATGCCACGTTGACGTGCTATCTAGAATATTATAATTCTTACACTTTAACACGTATCGTACTAACACATTGGGCGATTATATGTCAGTCATCAAGCTTACATGAACTTTGACTACCATATCACTACTAATAACCCAAATGACCTTTAAATGATCCCGTTCATTTGCAAATGACCATGGTTATTTGGTCCCGAGTCATTTGCAAATGATCCAAAATTCAAATGACCTATAATGACCGGTCATTTCAAGGTCATTTGAGGTCATTTAAAAATTTTTCAAATGACCAGGTCATTTATCATCACTTTTTAAGTGGTAGAAGTTATACCAACGTCCTAATCATCAACTCGCTAAATCTAAATGCCTTTTTCAACTAAGCCATTGTAGGTTATACGACGTATTGTCTTGTGGGGTTACTGATTCGTCGTAATCCAGTATCAATGTAAACAATTCCAAAATTGTTTCGATATTTCTCCATCCATTTTCTGATTCTAAATACCTACTAATTTATAATAATTAATATCAATTTTTTGAGATACATTCATTTTTTGTATTATAAAATAAACATTATTAACGCTTATTTTTTTTAAAAAAAACTGACGACCGACCGATAAAACCATGTTTTCAGATTCCATGTAATGCAAAACGAAAATCAACTTTGGTAGCCTAATCTTTCAACACAAAACCCATAAATTTTGACATTTTTTACGAATAAGCCCAAATATAATTGGCCTTATTCTTAATTACTATATTGACTAGAATTACTTTGAAAAGAGCTGTCAGCAAAATATATAGTTCACGAACCGAACTTATCTATAAATTTATCTTCTGTATAATAAGCTTGTCAGTGAAGTGAGCGTTTGCAAAATATGGTGTCTTAGAAGTACTCGTAGGTTATTGATTGAAACTGGATGAATCTAGTTAAACGAAACCATTTATTTGAATGAAAGACGAAATTATATTCAAAAAAAAACAATAGAGAAAATGAAACAACAAAAATCCCAAATTTTTTAAAATATAAAAATTCGATCAGCAGCGTAGATTTATATCATAAAATTTTAATTAATATTGTTAATGCCAATTACTTCATAATGATGAGTTTCAAAATTAATAATCAGTAATGTCAATTTGCATTAGTAAATATATTACATATACAGTAAGAACTTATCTATAAATTTATAATAAGCTTGTCAAATGAGCGTGTGTCTTTGAAGCAATCATAGGTTATTGATTGAAAACAGATGAAACGAGTTGTTAGCGAACCATTTTATGCGAATGAAAGACGAAAAATCATGTTCAGAAAAAAACAAAGTAAAGTACATACGCAAAATAATACAATCATTCCTTTTTTTTCCAAAAAATTTTATCGGTATCAAATAACTGATAACAATCGAAAACAATCAAACATCAGTCACATAACTCCCTTATTAGGAATACAAGGACTCAAATAGTTTCATATTGTAAATATTTTATTACTACTCGTTATAAGATTTATATTTCAAAATCAGATCACGCATGCATTAATTATCAAACTAAACAGGCATAATTTCAAAAAAAAATATTAGCCCATATTATTAGTCATAGTCAAGTTACAACATATAAATGTCATTTTTGAAAGTATTAACCGAGTACTACACATTTACACACAATCACGAGTATATTCCCACACTATCGTTTACATTGCACGTGTCATTATCCCGTGCCTTCAAAATCACTATAACACTTGCCTGAATTAGAAAAACGAAAACCATTACCCATACTAAAAAAGGATTCTTCAAAAATCAGCATAGCGAACATCAAAAAAGTTGAACGGAAACCATCCCTCACACATTTTATGTTACACAAGAAACGTGATCGTACTGGTATAGTTATAATACAACAGCACAGCAAATCAATGTTATTCAAGTTCAGACATGACTTTTACCAACTTCCGGATCCAGTAATAAGGTACCGAGGAGTGCAACAAAGATCAGCTTCATGGGAAAATATACTAAAATAGTTATGATTTTTATGTTAGCAATATCAAACAATTTCAGGAAATTAAAGTAACTTTTGGATAAAAATAGCAGACAAAATTAAGTGTCAAAAATCGAACAATTGGCACAATTGGGATCTAAAAAAAAAAAAAAAATTTGAAAAATTGAAAAAAATAGGTCAGCGGATAATGCAAAACTAGAATCAGCCATACATAGCTTTAAATGTATATGCATTGAATAGATTTATAACAGCAGTAATCTAATATGAATTTCAATGCAAACTAACTCAACTCCATGATCACTGAAATAGCAAGTAGGTATTGCAATAGAATTCTTAACAAAAGAAATAATTGCTTCAATACAAACTGACTCAAATATAAGTCACGATTTTTCATTTGCATTATATGAAATCTGAAGATTTACGTCGGTCAGTTAAAATTTTTTTTTAATCTACTCTAAATTAATAAGCTCATGTTACATGTATTAGGCTACACAAAGTTAATTTTTGATTTGTATAAGGGTTTTTTTGATTTATCGGGAAATTCCAAAAATTAAGGTCACCATCGAGTAACACCAGAGAAAAATTAAATAGCGAAACGGAATAATTGGCACAATTGGAATAAAAAAAATTTTTTTTGAAAAATTGAGTCAGCATGTTATGCAAAATGAAAAATTAATTTTGCATGGCCTTATCAAAATTTACTGTTATTTCGATAATTATAATACGACAGTGCAGCAAATTAATATTATTAAATAACTTTTATCAACTTCCGAATCCAGTAATTATGTGGTACCGGGCAGTGCAACAAAGACCAGCATCATGGAAAATATACTAAAATAGTTACGACTTTCTATCAACTTCCAGATACAATAATTATGAAGAAATCAGCTCAATATAACACTACATATAATAAGTAACTAATAAACTATATAAACGCAAAATAACTTCTAGATACCAGAATTTTCCTCATATCTGTTTACGGCAAATAACCAATACAGTATTATGCTCCTTCTAGACATGTAATTTTTTATTACATAAATAAATTTAATTAGTGCAATTCCAAAAGACAATAATAAAAAAAGAATTTTTTATTCAAATTTAACTATATATAATCTGAGCACTTAATAGATAATAAGTTTCTTAATAAAAATTTTAACAATAAGTTGCTAATGATTTTAATAAAAAATACTGAATAAGATAGGTGGCGCTTCGCGCCACCCATCGAACTAGTAATGTTTATAAAATAACTCATGATAGAAACTATAATAATTTCAATGCGAACTAACTTAACTTTAACTAAATATCAAATATTTTTTATAATAGTTATTGATGGAAGCCACAAAATTTCGATACAAGCTCAACCTTAAAATGTACTGTCTGTCTGGTAAGTTTGTACCAGAATTTTTTATAGTAATTCATGATAGAATTACGATAATTTTAATACAAACTAATTATTTTTTCGTTATGGCCGATATAAACTATAATAGCTTAGTCCGTAATTACATGCTAGGAAAAATGAGCAAGGTTTGTAACAAAATTTTTTACAGTGACTAACGCTGTGTTCAATCCAAATTGGCTCGATTTTAACAACATACTATAATCATTGACTTCCATTCATTATGTTCACATTATAGTATTAAAATTAGATTGAGATATGGATAACGTTGATGACATGCATTAGTAAGTCACAATATTTATAACGATAACTCATGACAAACTATAATTTCAACGCAAACTAACTTAACTTTAATTGCATATTAAATAATTAGAATAATGAACAAGTTTTGCACAAGAATTTTTATAGTAGTTATCGATAGAAGCCATAATAATTTTCAACCTTAAAATGTATTGTCTGTAAGGTAAGTTTGTACCTAAATTTTTTATAATAATTCATAATAGAATTACAATAACTTCAATACAAATTAAATACCTTTTCATTATTGCCAATATAAACTACAATAGCTTAGTCCGTAATTACATGCTAAATATTACCGGAATAACTAAATAAGATGGGTGGACAAATGCGCCACCCGTCGCACTAGTCTACACTAAAATTAATAGATCTGAATGTAGGGAATTACAGATCAGTATGGTACGGATGTGATTTTATCAAGCCGTACCATCGACTCCCTAAAAACCCCAGCTGGAATTAATCATAATTTCTGGTAGAGCTAACCCTAAATTCTATGAGCCGTGATAATTAAGCAAACTCTATCAGCTATAGTAAGGTTTAATAAAATCATACTAAAATCACATACTAATATTCATAACACCTCGAATGTAGTAACAATTATTGATTATACACACTATTGTTGTACAATATAAGTTGCAGATAATTTTAGTACATACCACAGGCAAAATTAGAACACAAAAAAATTTCTAGTAAAATTTCGTGCTTTTAGATTAGGGATAAAATCTTGCAATTAGGTTAGAGTTCGAAAATATTAATTATATAATAAAATTTTATAACACGTAAAAACAGTTTCATAGACGGTTATAAAATTTGTCTTGGATCTTGAAATCTGGTTGGTCAGCAAAATTTTTTTTAACCTTAATCCTGGGGTCCGCATAATTCGCATAATTTGCAATTTGGATGCATAATTTGGCATTTACCGATAATAATCAGGGACACCCTAGTGTCCGTAGACTTTCCATTGGTGAACACATAGATTAATAGTAAACCATGTGGCCTTCAACCACGTGATTTTACTATTAACCTATAAAATACACTGTATCCACTGATACCTATTTAAATAGCTTTATAATAAAATTTAATATTTTAAAGTTCAATATAGACTGTACTTTTTAATTATTTAATTTATTAGATACTGTTTGATATATTTTTTTAAAGTAAAAATCAAAAAAAAAAACCAAAATAAAAAAATCAAATATTATCCTATGTCAATGGTTATCGAAAAGAAAAATTGACAAGCCATAATGTGGATAATATAGAATGTGGAAAGCGAAAGTGAAACATTCTAATTATATCAAAAATAAGCATAGTACTGAACCTTACCAATTAGTAATGGTAATATATTTGACAGAAATAAATGTATATGATTTATCAAATTTTAAAATTACGAATCAAGAATGATCCATGAAGTTTTTTTATGCAAAGAAAGACAAACTCTTATTAATTATATAGACAATACAGTATTATAACATGATATTTTGAAAATGCACATTATATTTATAGCGGATACATATCGCTTTCAGAAAATCAGGTTTACAGACATCTTATTTTATAGATAATAAATTCATAGAAAGTTTATTTTAAAACAATTAATACACAGACAGCTCAATTAATAGCAGTTCATTTTATAGACAATCTTTAACTTCTGACTAGGGTTGGATCAGTCCTGTGAAGACCAGCTAAAGTCTGTTCTTTTTGACCTGTTACGTGGTCTTCGCTTTCAGTATTTTATAGCTGTTTTTATAAATTTTGGACAGCAGAAAAATTTTTGACAACTGGATCGTTAGTTACCGAACAGAAATCAATATATTACTAATGCCTGCCAAAATCAAAAATTACCGATTAAGTCACCAACAATTTTCAAGTGTTCCAGAGTTAATAAGGCCTGACAAATGACGAAATAGTTTGGTCTAAATGAATGACAAAACCATTTCGTCAGACAACTTCAATTTGACGAATGACGAATGACGAAACTCATGAAACTTATGACGAAACATAAATTTATATGACAAATTAAGAACAATTTAAAAAAAGTGATTTATCCTTCAGATGTCATTGATAACTAGTTAATGCATCATTTCTATTTTTTTTTTGACATCTTTATCCGAAATTCCGATGATTTACACTACTCACCCAGAGATATCCGATCGGTTTGACGAAAAAGAGACTGACGAAACTTCATAAGAAATAACAGAAATTTTGATAAAAATTTAAGATACAGAATATCCAAATGTGTTATAAAGGAGCTTATTAAAAGAGGGACAGCTACAATTTAATATTTTATTTGTCAAATTAATTTCATCAAAAGATTCATCAATCGTCTATAGTTTCATCAATTATCTGTAGTTTCATTAATCATCTGTAGTTTCATCAATTGTCTGTAGTTTTGTTAATCGTCCCTATAAAAAAAGTGGTCCAGGGTGTGGTATGGGTTGTGTCTGGAATCCACAGAATGGCACGGTCGGAGTGGTACGTATAGAGCTGTTGACAGAATATCATGGTAAAAAGTGGTACGGGGGAGGTGGCACATTATGACACATTATACGTAATGGCACCTTCATTTCACGGAATGATATGTGTCGAAGGTGGTACGTGTTGGCTCATTTCACGAAGAGCGAAAGATCAATATACGATTTTTTTAAAAAAATTGCGATATCTCATAATTTCACTAATTAAACTGCTCTGGTGTCTTAACAAAAAAAATTCCTTGCAAAATTTTGATACATGAGCAGTTGTTAGTTTGTTTATATTGTATTAATTGTTGATATAAATTTATATAATCTACTTGTATGTATATTTTTTTTTATCACACGTTAATTCACGTTAATTACCTGGCCAAATCCCGTGCTATTTGGACTAGTAAAGTGTTGCAAAACCTGAGTCATTGACGGTCCATTTGGTATGGGCATACGGTCCACCACGGGCCAAAAATCCTTGCCAATCCAAGCCTCCTACGTACCAAATACAGGTTTAATCTGTGCTACCAAAACCCGTGCCTTTACTCCCCAACCTTTACCTTTACGGCTCATTTTTCTTATAGGGCGTTTGTAGTTTCATCAACTGTTTGTATCTGTAGTTTCATCAATTGTCAAGGTTTCGTCAGACAAACCATAGACGAAACTAGCGACTTGAACCGGGTAACAAAATCATCAATCGGTTAACTGACCCGACATAACCGAGCATAATTGGTTAACCGAGATTATTTCGGTTGGCCCGGGTCAACTGAATTATCTAAGTTAACTAGCTCAACGAGTAGTGATTTGAACTGATAAAAATTCGTTAAGAACCGAAATATTTGATGTCAACCGTTTGCAACCGATTAAGATTTCTTCACGTTTTACTTTCAGGAATTATCGGTCTTTACTCAAATTTTGTCTCAACCTTGCTCGATTTTTATGTTCATAATATTTTCTTTTCAGAACTTTTTAGAACCTTTGCTTTGTCAACCGATTATCGATTCTTAACGTACGGGTCAACCGATTAAGCATTTTCTCAACCGGTTACCCAAAATTTATTTAGTTTGGATCGGTTAACCGATTATAACCCAACCAAGGTTCAAATCACTAGACGAAACAATTTCGTCAGTGTGAAATAGTTTCATCAAGCATCATTACCCAGAGTTTATGAAAACAGTTGTTATTGCGCAAATTTCATTTCAATAACGATAACAAACTACTTATATGAAAATAGTATATTTTTAAGAGCAGGAGCCAACTAGAACTTACTAATAGATAATTAGAACAGGTCTTATTAGAACTGAGACTGATCGGACAGACCAATTAACCCCTATTTTTGACCCAGTAGTCTGTTTTGGATTTGATTACCCAAATTATCATCTTAACAATACAAGCCTAAAATCACTTAAACTAAATTACGGGATTCTAAGATAATAAAGAATTTATATGGGATTAGATATTAATATTTGTAAAATGACTATCTATGGGTGTGGCGCCTTAGAGAAGTAGTCAAGGTGTCACCCCAAGTGGCAGGTTGACAGTTCAAATCCCACTAGCTACGTTTTGAAGTTAAATCTGCGTTCGATGATTGTAGCTTATGAGCGGTTGAGCGCTATATCTGTAACCTTGGTTCCACCATCTTGAATGGAAGCCTGCGGGCGCAATGATGTATGTGTTACATCGCAAATCCAGGGAACCAGAAAAAACCCACAAGAACCTGTTTGGCAAGACCCGAGTTAGAAGGTAGTAAAAATCGGTCCTTATGGTATGCGCCAGAGAAGGTGGATACTTCGATCGGAATGAACCTAATAAGGGCAGGTAGCCTCGGTTACCAAATCCGGGCAATGGTACATGTATGGGACATGGAATTTGTTCCGGTAGGCTCTTGTGCGAGGGTAAAGTAGCCCTTAGGTCGTCGATATCTAAAAGGGTTGTGGCCTACAACATCTGCATTAAATGTAGTGCGTCAGTAGTAATAGGCGAACTATGAACCAAAGGGTTTAAATAGACAATTCCCGTAGTTGGGTTGTAGGTATGGCAGCTAGTGTAGAACCTGCGGGCGGACTACTTAAATTAGGCACCAAAAGTGCACGTGTGGCTAGTTGTATCCTCATTCATGTAACAAATATTACATCACTATAACTCATAATAAAATCCCGGCCATAGCACACGGCCTCTAAACTTAAAAAAAAATGACTATCTATGAAACAAACTGTCTGCGAATTAATTTTCTTTAAAATAAACTTGTCTATGAGTTGATTGTATATGTCTGTGAAATGATTTTCTGTGAAGTAGGGATGGTAAATGACTTTATTCCCCGGTTCTTATTTATACTTTTATACTATTATATTTCTTCTCAATTATTGCCCAGATTTCAGATTCAGGATCCGGAATTTTCATAATTCTTTTTGATTATATATCTTTTTTTACTTTTTTTATGACATATGAGTTTTTTAAACTATTAGTTAAAAAAAAAGTAAAAGTCGCTGGCTAAAAAAAAAGAAAAGAAAAGAAAGAGAGAGAAAAGAATGGAAAAAAAACGAAAAATGATTTGTGATTTATAGTAAGCTAAACTTTATGAAATACGCAACTTTAGTTTGAAGAAATAGTATAGAAGTATAATAAGAGCCTGGGAATAAATTAGTATTATCTGCGAAATGGACATAACCAAAATCAATCCCAGATCAGATGATCGAATAATGACGGAATAGCACACTAGCTGCGAAGCAGCCAGTGCTCTTCCGTCATTATCTGATTATCTGATCTGGGATTGATTTTTGGTTATTGCCCACTTCGTGGACAAATAACATATACTTATTGTACGGGTCTTATGTAACAACCCATGCTTTTTTCACTCATTTATTGGCACATGTTTAAATCGGAACACTTTCATATTTGATAAAAATATGAAATGTACCGATTTAATTATTTATTTTTATTATTATTAAAGTTGTTTTCACATTTTAAAAATATTGGGACATTCGCATCATTAGGTCTTTTTAAATTTTTATTGGATGATATCGGCATTATTTTGTTTTCGCTTTTTTAAAATTGACTTGGATAGATTATTAGGACTTCATTCTTTAAATTCTTATTAAATAGAGTTGCATTATTGTTGGATTTTTGTTAAATTTTTATTGGATAAGTCATACATTATTAGATATTCGCTTTCATTCTTTAAAATTCTTTATTTATTGGTTTTTTTTAAATTTTATTGTATAAATCATACATTATTAGATCTTCGCCTTTAATCTTTGCTTTCTTTAAATAAACTAATTATACCGAGTCATATGTTATTTTGTTTTACTTTCTTTATATAATTTTCACCGAATGAGGTTATGTTATTGAATTTTCAAAAATTTCTATGTGTAGTTGTGTTTTGCTTTTAGATTAGATTTAGTCATTTTTTAAAAAAAAATTCTTGTGATTTTTTTACTTTAATAGGTTTATGCCCAAACTTTGATTTAATTGTTTGATATTTTGCACGAAAAAATTTATAATTTAAATCATAGATAAATTTTTTTTATTTGTGCTGTTATATAATGCGTGTATTTAATATTTCATGACAGTAATATTAAAACTGGCTTTTTATTGAGGTGAAGGTGACGCACGAGTTGTTACATCAGACCCATACAATAATATAGTTATTATATGGTATTGTTGTAAATAACTAAATTTACGTGGATTAACCCATGTCACATGGCCTTCGGCCATATGACCCAGGTTAACCCATGCAAATTTAGTTATTTTTTACAACCCATACAATAACTATAACTTAAATGACCCAAATGAATCAAATGACAAATGACTAGTCATTGGTCATTTCATTGCTTAAATGATTTAAGAAGGTTATTTAACTCTGGTTAATTGATTATCTAATAACTTTTAGCCAATCATAATTGATTATTGTTCTCTGTAAAACGAAACGTTGCTAGATGCTATCCAATAAATATTATTACACGTGATAAATGGCAAATGACCAATCTTTATTCGATAAACGAGTAGCATGCTAAATAACTAAGTCATTTACTATACCTGTTGTAATGCGACAATCCAATTGAATCATATCAGGTATAAAGTGATTAAGAAAAAAAGCACTAGAAAAAAGATAATGTATTTACTTTTTTTAAAAAAAAAGTTCGTGAATAATAATTTACTGATTACAAAATTACATAACTCATTTTCGAAATGTCAATTAATAATCGATGTGATTGGTAGGATGTTAATCTATATGTAAAATGACCCAATGACCAAATGACCCTGGCCATTTGGAAATGACTGTAGTTATTTGGTCACGAGTCATTTCCAAATGACCCAAAATTTGAATGACCTCAAATGAACGGTCATTTTGATGTCATTTGAGGTCATTTAAAAAATTGGAAAATGACCAGGTCATTTACCATCCTGCTGTGAAGTGATACATATCCATTTATACAGTCGTTCTCCTCTAAAATCACACAGTTGGGCACGTACCAATCAGGTGATTATAAAGAAGTGTGACTGTATAAAGGTTACCTCTATATAATCACACCTATATTAAAAAATAATTAATGTGATTTAATAGGGGTAAATATATAATTAATCAGTTTTTTTCGCATCAAGTTGATGGGAAAGTCAACAGATCGAAAAGGGAGCTAAGCAGGGAGGCCCCGGCGTAGCGACAATCACAGGAAACCAAGATGCTGGCGAGAAAAAACCGGTTCAATCACTATTCAGTTTGAGGAAGGTGCAGTGTGAAGATAAGTATTAATCAATTGCCTAATTGGGATGTTTCACATGAAAAAAATTATTTCATAACAAAGATTTATTGTAGATATAAACGCACAGACATTAGGAAGGACTGCGGCGGCCCCAGAAAGGAAGCAAATTCACAAAAACGAATATGATAGTGTAATCGAAGTAATTCCCTTTTAATTGATATATAACGTCCAAATGATTAATAGAGATAATTAATTTAACATATGCAGCAATATAGTTAGATGGCATTCGAACAATTTCAAGTGACTATAGCGGACATACACTGTTATGCACACATTTATGCGGAATTAATCTGAGAACACCACATAGCATTCAAGAAATTAAATCTATGCACAATTAGACTAGAAATATTGCCTAGCTCTCAGAGTGAAAAGAATTTAAAGATCACAAGGAATATGAAATATATGGGATAACTCAAAATGCATCTACAAACGAACATATGATGGGATGTGATAAACTTATTCAAAAGGCAACTTAGTAATGGAAATCCAAACACATAGCGTGGTGACAAACATATGACCCAAAAAATGACAATGAAGGGACAAGCGGAAATAAAGATGTTGATGATTATATTAAAGAAATTCAATTAAAAGCAACTGAATATGTTGTTGTCGAATGGAGTCCTTTTAATAGGTCAAATAACATTCAAAAAACTAGTCTGGTTCAGCATTTCGGCAACATGGCTAGCATTTCAGAAATATGGCTAGATAATACATAAATAGTTATAACATGAATCTAGAAAAGATACATGGTCACGTATACTGTTTTCTATAAGTGATCTTAGAACATTGCCTACTTCACAAAAAATTTGTTGGATTTCTAAAAAAGAATCTGAAGATCATGCGCAATTAAAGTAAGTATATATAATATAAAGTGTATTGAATGACCCAAAATATATCTACTAACGAAGATATGATAGTATTTGATGAATTTAGTCTAAAAGACATCATCATAATGGACTAGGCAGAAGTTGTTACCGAGCAAACACCTCAACGGCATGGTGCCAAACATGTGACACTCAAAAAAAAAAGAAAGAAACTGCTCAAGGATGAACTAGTAAAAATAAACGAATTGATGAATGCATTAAGGAATTTCAACCTAAAGCCACTGAATATGTCAATGTGATCGAATGGGTTCCATTCAATAGATTTGACAGCATTCAAAGAATTAATAAATATGAATTTGGTTCAATATTTCTTTCACAAAATGGCTAGACGGTATATGAATAATTTCAGATAACGCACAGTCACGTACATCATCATATAGGGTTAATCTTAAAACATTATCTAGTTCGGTTAGTTTATATTAAAAAAAAAAAAAAGGTAAAGCTTATGTGCAATTAACGGATAAAGAATATAAAGTGTTGTATGACTCAAAATATGCCTACTAATGAATATATGCTAGCAGACAACGAATTCCATTTCCAAAAATAAATCATTCAAATCATTCAAAACGGAAAATGTAAAATTGTTATGGATATACTCCAAAAGCTTGACATCAAGCTCATTTTCAAACAAGAGAATGGGTCAGTGAAAATGGAGGAATTGATAATTGCATCAAAGAATTTTAGCTTAAAGCAACTAAATATCGAATGGATTCCTTCAACAAATTAAATAAAGTCAAAATAATTAGTGAAGATGGTTCAAATTCAGAAGCTTTGTCAACTTGGTTAGAAGGTATAAAAATAGTTACAGATATACTCGGGGAATATGTATGTTCATGTGCACTATTGCACAGAGCAGACCTTAAAACATTATCTAGTCCCCAGAGTTTACAAGATTTTTTTTTTCGATAACTCAAACTCACCACAAATAAATACCTGATAGTATTCGATAAATCTTATTCTGAGAGAAATATAAAGTATGAAAAGCGTGAAATTGTGACTAATATAAATACTTCATCAAATTGGTGCCAAACACATGATCCATGGAGAAGTGGATACATGAATTAGATGATTGCATTAAAGAATATGAAGACATAATGGAATAGATTTCTTGTTACAAATCAGATAATATTAAATTATCGGTAAAGGGATTTGGAACAGTATTTTCAGCAACATGGTTAGATGGTAAAAGAATAATATAACACTTAAAAATTGCTTGGATCACAAAAGAATTTTTAAAGAGAATTTAAAAATAATCATACGGAACTTAGGTCAGGGTGTAGAGAACTCAAAGCATATGGATTAACTCAGAACATAAATAATAAATATTAATGGTATTTCAATATACAAATATAGGAAACCATCGTAGCTATTTAGTGTTAAAATTACAGAGAATTTAATTGAAAAGTAAATTGAAACTGCATGTGGATATGTCAAAAGATTTAATAAAAATATATAAAGCAGGATAAGTTCATTAGAATTTTTATAATAGAAACATATTACAACATCAAAATCCAAAAGGAGACGTAATGCCCAATATTGCAGAGTTAGGATTATTTACAAGGAATAAAGAAGCTGACCTGAAGGAATTTATAAAGTATTACTATACATTGTGCCAGAAGTATTTATACCCCTGATACTGTGCTATGAATCTCGAAATCTCTACCGAATCAATAAAATTATTCTAGCAAAGATATCAACAAATAGCAACTCAGCAACTGTTGAACCCAACAACAACGACCTTGGAAAAAGAAAATTGAATAAAATAATAACGATAATAATATAAATAAACAAAATACTTATCTACTGTACATAAAGATAATATCAGCAGATCGATCTCTGAAGTTACTAATCTGTTTATAATTTTAAATAAGCAGATTAGTAATTCAGCACTTAACAAGTAAATGTAGTAGTAACAGAGTCATTTGTAAGTTGTCACATACTTTCTATAATTGTATCGCGATAGTCATTCCATGACCTACTGATTGAGTTTTTAACATATTTCTATTTTTAGAATGCCTGTTTTTTATCGGTTTTGTTAAAATAATTTTTTTTAGATTGTGATTATATAGAAGGAATTTTATTATTAAAATTGTTCAACAAATTCTAAAAAATGTGATAGTGATTATAGCATAATTGTGACTGTATAAAGGTATTTTTAATAATAAAAAAACGGGAATTTAAAATTGTGTGACTGTATAGGAGGTGACTATATGGAGGGACGACTGTAGCTGCTTTCATAAATTTTTGGACTGAATCGATAAGTTGCTGAGTCTTAATCAATAAGTTAGTTACTGACATCGGCAGACATCAAAAACTTGTTGATTAGGTCATTGACAATTTAATATTGAACGGATTAAGATGTGATATAAAATACAAAATGACTAACAACAAAATCTGAAAATGGATTAATGCATAAAAATTCAATCCTCATTATATCAGCTGGCCTAGCCAGTTATACAGACTTAGCCGCGGCTGAATTTAGCTACTTTAAACACTAAATCACCTTAGTGATCTTTACATTTTTCGATTTTTAAAAAATATTTAACTAAAAAAATTGATTTAAAAAAAAGTACAATTTGGACCATTTATATAAAGTGATTTTATTGTTTTTTTTCTAATAAAGCTTAATAAATAGCTATGAGACATAATTGCGTCTTGCTAGCAATTCGCAGATTTACAGAACTTCCCGTTGGAACTTAACAATAGGAATTATATAATAAACTAGATATTTACTTATTAATTAGTTAAATTTATATTTTAGATAAAATTTATAATTGCATAAAGAAATAAAATTAAAAAGGATTACTTAAGCTTTGCTCCCAATAATTAGCCTTTGATGCAAATCTAGTTCTGTCCCAATTCCATTTTTATGACAATAAGCAAGGTGTGATATTGCAGCAGCATTTCCCATTTCAGCAGATTTTTGATAATTCACAAATGCTTTAAATTCATCTTTTTCGATTCCAATGCCATTTTTATAACAATATCCAACTTAAAACATGCTATAAAGATCACCTAACTCAGAGAATTTTTGTTAAAGATATCGGTATATAGATCCAAAGAAACTGTACTAAATACATGATCGGTGTCAAATGCTCAGCATCTTTTATAGATTAAATATATAAATGTTAAATCATTAATGTTAGATCATTAGAGATATTAATTGCATTAACGCGTCCTAAATCTAATTGGATTTTGCATATATAGTTAACTAATAATACTTATACTGTACAATATACTCTATTATACTCGGTATAAATATTGCATGATTACGCGAAAATACGTAAAGTCCTTAATATTAACAGTTAATATAAAATAAGACACTTGATACCGATGAGCTAAAAATAGATTAACAACACAGCCATGTAAAAGAATTCGATAATAAAAGTTGAACTGCAAGCGTACTAATACTGATGATTTTCTGATCTTGAGATAATTCCAATATTCGGATGCCGTGTTGTCTTTATAAATTGTTGGCACCAAGAAAACTTCTCGATTAATAGGATTCATTCAAAATATTACAAATAGATAGTGCATTTAATCATTCCAATACATGAAAATTTCATTAACTATATAAAATTGCGCTTTTTATTAATTATTTAGTTTTTTTTTGTCTAGTAATAAAGTAGTCATAACAATTAGAATACAACATGTTTTATTTCACAATTTTAAACTAAGTATACTAGTTTTTAACAGATGAAATGACGTTTAAAATCTATAAATTAATATTCATTGTTTATTTTGTTTATGGATTCATATGCAACTTGGCATGCATTTTTATTCATGGTTAAAAATTATTGTATCAACTTTATTCAGATTAGTTATTACATGAAAAAACCAAAAAAGTGCATCATTGACGTAAATTGCAGCTTAAATTGATAATTAAATGGCGGAAGGAGACACAACATCAATCCCTTAGTATATTCCTAATACGCCTAAAAAAAGTTATGTAACTAGTTCGATGTCCAAAGCTTATGCATCTTTCACTTCGTTGAAGGGAGTAACGAAATTAGAGTATGTCGAAAATCTGCTTAAACCACAATTTGATGTGAACTTTGTATTTGATCAAATATGCGTATCTAATTGAATATGCTGATAGTTTGTACTGCATCTCTAATGTCAATTCTTTGATTATTATATATTTACTTTTGCAAAATAATATATGAAATTTAAATAAGCATAATGACTATTCTAATAAATTAAATCACTTGTTACGTTCATTGTCTTTCTCATGTTATCGTTTGAAATTAATCATACACTTCCATTGGGTTGTTCGGCGTACTATGTAAACAAAACTAAGTATGCATGGTTTATGACAGATCATTGTGAGTATTGATTAAGATGAGGCACTCACGGGGTTTTGGATAATGTTCCGCCAAGACCAGTATTTCACCTCCACAAACAAAACTATAGAGCTTTTTAAAAAGTATCTAAATTAAGTCATTTATTCTTGCCTCGTTTTTAGGAAAAAAAAACATAGCATATTAAATTTTTTATGTTTAAATAAAAGGAGTTCCTCTATAGCTTTACTTGCAGAGACATAATACAAATTTTAATCAAAACTATCGAACCGTTAGGTTTGTGAATCTATTTAAGATTTGCAATAATTAATAATATAAAATCATTACCGATCTAAAAAAAAAAATATATTAATAAAATACCCAAAAGTTTCGGGTTTATTAAAGTTAAAAAAATACATTAAAACTACCGGTACATTTTAAACTTAAACTTTACGACATAACTTTTTGATTTGGGTGACGCACAGGGAAAACCTGTAAGTAAAATTAACGTTATCACTAATATATAAATAAAATTATATATAAGTGTTAATGTTAATTTTTACTTCAATGTTTTCCCTGTGCGTCACCCAAGAGAACACTTGATCCGTGGCATAATGTTGGTAGTCGAAAATGTATGCGTTTAAGATCATTATGTAATTTTATTTACGTCACAAGTTAATTTGAAGGTGCGTTTATCAAACATTAAATTATAATTTAGACAATGTCCATACGTATAATAAATAATGTTTAAGTTGCATTGTAACTGCAAAAAGTGTAAAATACTAATGAGAATTGATAGCATTTCGTGTCATTTTATTCAATGTCATCTCTCAAAACACCAGAAATAAATTATAGTTTACACAATTACTCAAGTCCAATAAACGGTTATTCTCCTAAAACTTGGTTTTATTTTATTTTTATATAACTTATATTATAACATATTGTATAAATTTCAATAAACAACATGACCAATAAAAACAAATAAACTATAAAAATTAGATTTATACCTTAAATACATAGGTTAATAAGACCTGGATCTAAAGTATAAATGAATATTATAAAATTAGACCTTAAATATCAATAAAATTCAGGATAAATATTCCGAATACATATTTACCAGTTATATTACCCGACTTAATTTCTGAACTAAATCGTTGAGTAATTTCATTAATATCAATAAACTGGCTTGTATATACACTATCAAGATTTTTTTGTGTTGTTATTGGCTGTTGTTGATAATTTCATCTGCTTCCCAAAATTTGTTACTTATTTCTGATTTCTCATCTAATTCATCAGATTCATCGTGTTCATCATATTCATCAAACGTATCCACTTCGTCATCCGGTTCCTGTTCATTCATAAAATTATACCATTTTGAAAATTCATCAAAAAGCTTTTCGCAGTAGGCCGTTTTTGCGGATCTGAATTCATGCATGATTCCGTTAATTTGTATAGCAATCAGGTGTTCCTGGTGCAAAGTCTGGCCTTAATCCGCCACAAACTTTTATCGCTAAGTCCGTTGAATCATTATTAAACAAATAACCATCAAATGGTGGAATTCCTGTAGTTATTTCTGTCATAATAACTCCAAAACCATAAATGTCAGCTGCTTGTGTAAATTTTTGGCCTAATAAAATTTCAGGAGCAATATAAGGTAAAACTCCACAGATTCCTTTTTTTAATGAAGATTCTTTATATTTCGTGACAATCACAGATCTGCAATACATGACTTTATTATTTTTTCAAGCCCTAATTCCTCTTTATGTTGTAGAATATTACCACTGTGAAAATCACAATGAATATATCCTGTTTCATGGATTTGAATTAAGTCTTTCGATATGTCTACTAATCGTAATAATTTATCTTTCTATGTAAGTTTTTTAAAGTTCAATCTCAAATATTGACGAAGGTTTCCACTATTTGCATATTGAAAAACCATTAAATATTGGTTCGTAGTAACGTTTTGGGTTAACCCATACATTTCAAGCCTACTGCCAGTCAATCTACATTTCTTATGATTCTTAAACTTATTAAATAAAAATAACTCGCGTAAATATTTTTATATTAGATATCAAAAATTAATTAACAAATAACAAATAATTATCATACTTCTTGTAAAAATTCAGTGGAACTTGTTTGAGGACCGGTTAAAGTTTTGAGAGCGACTATTTCTTGTCCCTTACGTGACTGTATATATTTCTCTCCATCATAAATAATTTTTCGTTTTCCATCTAACCAGGTTGCTGAAAATACTGACCCGAATCCTCCTTGTGCTATCTCTTGAACATCATCCAACCTATCGAAAGGAATCCATTCAATTACTTTTTCATATTCTGAAGCTTCAAATTGAGACTCTTTAATGCAACTATCAATATCATTATTCCCACTTGTCCATCCTTTAGCCACTTTCAAAGGATCACATGATTGACACCAAGCTTTTGAAGTATTAAAGCGATTGCAATCTGTACAACTACCATAATTAGAATTTCTTTTAAAAGCATATTTATCACTAGGTTATCAGAAGCTGATAGATGTCCGAAGCAATAATATATATACTAGTAGGATATCTTCTACGATAAAACTCATCAATTACTATCACGAATTCATAGGTGGATGGGTTTTGTGTAAATCCAAATAACTTACATGACTGTACATATTTATCAGCCTTAATAAATGTGACAGAATTTATATAAATAAAAATATATATATTAATAAAATTATATACATTACAATACCACCTTAAACTTACTTCCTTTGCAAAATGAACAAAATTTATTTGTAAATTGGAGAATGCTATAAGCGTAACTTTAGATTGAGGTATGCGTAATAGTCCGTCACTATTAGAAGCTGGTCGTATGCCATCTATCCAGACTGCCGAGGATTTTGTATTTAAGTCATTTTCAATAATTTTCTGTATGCTTTCTAGTTTATTGAAGGGAATCCACTCAATAATCTCATCATTTCTTGTATCTTTAAGTTGAGATTTTTTTATTAATCATCGATATCGTTATATCCACTTGTCCATCCTTGTGTTATTCTTACGGGATCACATGTTTGACACCAGGTTGGAAATGTCTTGTATTGATTACAATATGGGCACAGTCCATTATCAGGACGTCTTTTATAATAAAAGGCATCACATACTATCATATATTCAGAGGTGGATGGGTTTTGTGTAAATCCAAATAATTTATAACGACGATTATAATTCCACTGTATGTTAGAAATAAATGTAAATATAATTGATTAATCAAAGTAATTGTATATTCATAAATAGATTAATTAAAGTAATTGTATATTCATAAATATACTACCTCTAACATAAAAAAATTTATGTCTGAACTGACTATAGTTCTAAGTGTCACAGTGCACAGTAGTGAACGTGATTGTATGCATCGTCCATTATCTTTAGAAACTAATCGCATCCCATCTATCCAGACTGCTAAAAAATTTGCATTAGCAGAATATAAATATTCTCCACTAGGTTCCTGTATGTTTTCTAATTTATTAAAAGGAATCCACTCAATAGCCTCATCATATCTTATAGCCTCAAGTTGAATTCTTTTCATATAATTATCGATATCGTTATTTCCACTTGTCCACCCTTGTGCTACTCTTGCGGGATCACATGTTTGACACCAGGCTGGAGATGTCTTATATTGATTACATTCTGGGCACAACCCATGATCAGGATGTCTTTTATAATAAAGGCATCACAAATTATCATATATTCAGAGGTGGATGGGTTTTGTGTAAATCTAAATAATTTATAACTACGATTATAATTCCGCTGTATGTTATTAATTTTAGAAATAAATGTAAATATAATTGATTAATTAAAGTAATTGTTTATTCATAAATATACTACCTCTAACATAAAATTTATTTCTGAACTGAGTATAGTTCTAAGTGCCACAGTGCACGGTAGTAAACGTGATTGTATGCATCGTCCATTATCTTTAGAAACTAATCGCATCCCATCTATCCAGACTGCTAAACCACTAAAGTTTGTAAAACTGTAATAAAAGGTTCCAAATCTATTTTCGTTATTAATTTCCTGTATGTTTTCTAATTTATTAAAAGGAATACATTCAATAGCCTCATCATATCTTATAGCCTCAAGCAGAGATGGTACCGAAACCTTTTTTGGCGATTCCGAAAGTTTCGGGTTTCGGATTATAGCTTCCGAAACCTTATCCGAAACTCGAAACCTTAACCGGAACCCGAAATCTCGAATGAAACCCGAAACCTCACCCGAAACCCAAAACTGCCAAAGCATCAATAATTTATTTGTTTATTCTCTCCAAAGTTGGCGCAGAAACCCTTTTGTGCCAAATCCAAAAGTTTCGGGCTTCGGATTATAACTTCTGAAACTCGACACCCGAAACCTCATTCGAAACCCGAAACCTCACCTGAACGCCAAAAACTACCCAAACTTCCATATACGTTTATTGCATTAATGTATTATATATCTTTTTCAAATGCACTGATGTATGCTATATATCTCTTCAATATTCATTAATCGCATTGATTTATATTATATATGAATACAATGAAATTTGATTATCCAGCGCCATTTGGGCTGGAATGCATTCAACAATTTATTGCATGCGTGCAGTCCTTTTTGTTGTTATCTCTTCGTCTGTAGACTATGTGCAGGCAAATTTGCCTGCAAAAAGTTATATAATATTTTTTAAAAATAAATTACCAAAATTTTTATAAAATATATTCTTTTAGACTTGATTTTTATTTTTAAAATATAAATTCTAAAAATTAATTGTACTTTAAATAAAGTATACTACTTTAAAATTCATTAATTTATACAAAATATAACGAAATAGGCCTATTTTTTTAATTAATTAATTATTTTTATTATATGCAATCCCCTATATTATTATTGAAATTTTTACTTTAAGTTATATTTAATATAATATATTCGAAATAACTTTAAAAAATTTTATTTAAACCTATATATATATATATGCGCATGTACATACATACATCTATCAAATGAAATATACAAATAATAAATGTAAAATACAAATATTAGTCTCTATTATTGTTCACCAATACTATATAAAATATTGATTTATTTTTCAATATATTTCATTACTCAATTCTGTATTATCACCATCGCTATCATAATCATTGTCTTTGAGCATCTCTTCAGTTAAAAGATCTTCAAGCGTTTGTGAATAAATGAAACCTCATAAAGGTCTACCAACTCAGTGGGTAATTCTTCATTTTCTTGCATCATCATAAATTAATTAACAAAAATTTCTTAAGCTTGAATCAAAATTTAAACTAACAACCAATAATTAGTTAATTGGTTTTACCTTTTTTTGTTTTTATTTAAGAAAAACGCCAGAAATACTATCCTAATTTTAATGCCAAAAATACTATCCTTCTATTTTAAATATTAAACGATTTGGCTAAAGTTATTTTATTTATTTTGAATTATGAAGTTTCGTTTGTGATAAAAATATCTCTGACACAAAATTTAAAAGTTGCATTCTTTAAACGATTGCAAATTATTTGCAGGTAAAAAAAAACAAATCAGAAGTTTTTTTTTTAAAAAAAAAAATCTCCGTTGTGGAAGTCATTCTTTTAAAAAAAAACTTATGGAATAAACCAATTTTGTTAGCGTGAGAATAAGTGTGAGCAATTAATATCCAAAATAAAAGTCGCTAAACTTTATTAACCAATTTTTGGATTTTAATTACCGAATGTGTGGCGCAGCAAAACCTGATTAGCACATTTTCTGGTTAGTGCAGATCATTCATGACATAATTTATACAATCGGCATTTTGCCAATATGTTACTCAAGTCTAGCCAAATTAAATGAGATATCTCTTAGGGGGACCTCTCCCACCTCATTTTTTGGCAATTACATTAAAATTGAATTTTGCAGGCAAATTTGCCTGCTTAACGTATTAAGAGATAATTCACAAGTATACATGAAAGGTATAATTCTGGAGTTTATATTCTGAAAATCAAGGTTGCTTTTGCAAGCATCAGTTTTTTTACTTTACTATGTAAAAACTGGTACAATATCAAGTAATAATAAATAATTAGTATGTCCATATCTAAGTTACCGCAGAATTAAATAAATTGTTGGTATCAAAAGTCATTAAATATTTATCGATTTATCATTGGCAATTTTTTTTATCAGCCTAGAATTCTGAAATTAATTGTAGATATCTGATATTAAAAATAAAGTTGACCAGCTTAAAAAAAACTGAACAAACCAAGAGGCAGTGAAAAAAAACATAATTAAAAAATGATTTATATAATGTTATAATTTATTCAAAAATAATTTTACATTTTTGGATCATTAAAAATAAATCAACTTTATAATAAATTTTAAAGGCTTCTATATTATATTTTTGAGTTTCGGATTATAGGTTTGGGCTTCGGATTATAGTTTCGGGGTTTCGGGTTTTGGAGGTTCAATTTTTTTAAAAAAATTTGAAACTAGTTTCGGATTAGAACCCTTTTGAAACTAGTTTCGGGTAGGTTTCGTTTTGATGCCATGTTTGGCCTCAAGTTGAATTGTTTTCATATAATTATTGATATCGTTATTTCCACTTGTCCACCCTTGTGCTGCTCTTTCGGGATCACATGTTTGGCACTAGGCTGGAGAATAGTTATATTGTTCACATTGCATACATCTTCCATAGTTCTCTATAGTTTTGACACTCAGCGAACAGGTTTTTAGATCTGGGAAAATAAATGCACTGTTAATTGATTATCGTGAACGAATGAACTTTTTAACCTGAACACAAAGCTAAAATGGCAATATTTGTCATTGTGTTACAAAATTCTGGAGTTGTGCTGGAATAATGCTCTTTAGCCTCATAGACAGACTTTAGTCTGATTGGCTGATGTAAATCAATTGCCCAGGTAACTTATTTATACACTTTAAAGTACTTTTTGGGAACGTAATGTTTCACAAATAAAAAAATTGCTGTAAAAGCAAATTCTAGCTCTAAATGACGTAGATATTCACTGTTAAAATTAATCCAAAATAATCCACTCCTCCAAAAGCTTCGCTTAGAAGCGAGCATTTTTACTGTATACTGCTAGTACTAGTTATATTAATTATATATAAGTTATAAATGTCAAAAATGTTCAATAAAAAAGAAGATTTGGACGTTACATTGGGTATTCAGTCAACTATGTTTGACAAAACTATATGCAGTATCATACAAAAGTTAATTATTAAAAATTTTTTTAAATTAGTGATCGAGATAGTGATCAGAATAATGAATCGATTGTTTATCACTTTTTATTTATATTTTAATAGTAAAGAATGAGTTGAATGTTTTTAGATGTCTAGAGCGAATTGCTTTACTTTTTTCAATTATTTTAGCATAAATCCTTTCATGAACATGTTTATAACAAAGTCACATTAAAAAATTTGTACTCTATATTATTAAATTTTTTTACCTGCATTGTAAATATCTCTCTTTGAATAGTTCACAATATGAAACAGAATTTTTGTCAAGAGTAATGAGTCAACTTGAAATTTAAATATAAATGTTAAAAAAATTTCATTATAACTTTGTTATTAACGTGTTTAAGAATGGATTTATGCAAAACATTTGAAGTAAGTAAAGTATTCGCTCTAGACATCTAAAAACATTCGACTCATTTTTTACTATTAAAATATATATACAAAGAATACAAAATGATAAACAACTCAATTCATTATTATTACTATTCTGATCACTAATTTCAAAAAAATTTTTCAATAATTAATTTTTATATGATACTGCATATCTGATATAGTTTTGTTAAACATAGTTGTCTGAATACCCCAACGTTACATGTAAGCTTTAAACTTAGAACTTTGAGTATACAGTTTGATATACTAAATATCTATTAATAAGTTACAGTAAGGGGATAAAGATCTTGAAGGTATAGTGATGAATAAACATTTATCAGCTAGTGGAACCTGCACTAAATAGAATGGATATAAAGGCTGGGTGTTGAGTAAGCATTAGATCGAAACAGAATATGCATTAAGTTAGAGGTTGGTAAAGATATGGCGATAAGGTTTGGTTTATTCCAGTGCAAACTAGATTTTTTATACCGACCAATACTTAAGATCTACACGAATTTAGCACCGCCAACATATGGGTGGATTTTTACAATTTAGTGATATCTTCAAATAGATCTTCAAAATTTGTAACCAACCAGATTGGTCAAATTTGTGATTATCTTGAATTTTTTATTGGTTGATTTATTTAGTAATAATAGTCATAATACTGTATTACAGTACTTACTTTTATGGAGCCCCTGCTTTTTTTTCTTTATTATGATGGTTTGAAAATTTGTATTTACACTCAACAAGATCTTAGATTCAAAGATCCCGCAGAAGATCCTACAAAAAATCCCACAATGGACAAAACTTTTACTAGCAACAATGTTTATGAGTTTAATACTATAATAGTTGCTTTTACGAAGCCTCTGCTTTTTTTTCTTTATTGTGACAGTTTGAAAATTTGTATTTACGCTCAACAAGACCTTAGATTCACAATGGACAAAACTTTTAATAGTAACAAGGTTAAAGGTTTGTTTATGAATTTAATACTGTAATAGTTAAAATGTTATTTACTTTTACGAAGTTTTTGCTTTCTTTGCTAATATCATGGTCCAAAAATTTTGTATTTACATTCAACAAGACTTAGATTCAAGAATCTGAAATAGTTTTTTAAAATCCCAGAATAGACAAACTTTACAAATAACAACGCTGCAATACAAAACACCCAGTACTTTATTTTTTTATTAATATCTTGTACCGCATAGAATTCGTTAGGTAGACAGATATAATATATTGGATTCAATAATAAATAAATATGAGCAAGATAATATAAATCAAAAGAATGTAATAGAATTTGCCGCTTGCAAAAGTTTTCATAATACAGAAATACATATTACTTGTGTACAGGACCCCGGACATATAGTACAGAGGTTAGGGTTCCGAAGTTCAGTTCAGTTCAATAGAGGTTCAGGTTCAGGTTCAATGAACCTGAACCTGAACCTGCTCTAAAAGTTCAATACTAAACTGAACCTGAACTTAAAATTATTGAACATGAACCTGAACCTGAACTTAAAAAAAGTTCAGTTCAGGTTCAGTTCAAGGTTCATGAACATGTTCAGGTTCATAATATATGCACATGTTTACCTAAATCACAAA
>QKWP01000032.1:504621-532573 GCA_003550325.1 Gigaspora rosea
TTTTTATAATCAAAAATATTTTGTAAAACTACTAGTAAATGCACTAAAAATTAGATAAAACTAGCAATTGCAAGTTTAAAAAAAAATGTATAAAATTTAAAAAGTTATGTAAAGCTATAAGTTTTCTAATACAAGTAGCCCAGAAGTTAAAATATTATAAAAAATATTTAATTAAGTAGTTAAATTTAAAAATTAATAGAAAAATAAGCTTAATCATGTACTAAATCTAGTACAAAGTACTAGATCTAGTACGGGTAAATCCTATCCATTAAAATTAGTTAAAACTAGTTTTAATATAAGAAAAAATTAATCATAAGTAATAATCATAGGAATTTCAAGTAAGCTATAATATGTGTTATGATTGGTTGGTTTTCAAGATTAGTCACGTGCATGCATTTACGGTGAATACATATTATGTTGATACACTAGAATTTGTGCATATGCAGAATATTGAAGGTCCAAGCTCGGGGCTGAGCTATGATTTGCATATAGAGAGGGTTTGCACTTAGGGGGCGTGCACTTAGAAGGGTGTGACTGTATTTCTAATCAAAGTAAATATTACTAACCTGATTTCTATCTCTTTTCAAAATACCCATTCTAACCTTATTTCTAGCATTAACCATGTTTCAAATACTATTCTTAACCTTATTCTTATTCCTAAAAAAAAACAAAATTTAATCTGTTTATATAAAACCAAAATAATACATAGTTAATATCATTCAATGTTTCATTCATATTCATTACTGTTTTAGCACAAAGTATAGTCAAAAACATAAATACTTACCTACTATTACATAGTACCCTTTAACTATTTCATTTTATTTAGTATACAAATATAAAGATTATTACTATAAATCGGCAGTTAAAATTAACAAAATAAGTTCAAATAAAAATCATTACCATTATATTAATCTCTTAATTAAAATTAGCTTATAAATACAGGACCCCGAAATATACATAGATAGGTCAGGTATAAGTTTGCTTATTTTTGAGGGTTTTTATACAGATCTTTTCTATTTATAGTAATTTTTTTGCTTATGTTTGAAGTTTTTTCTGCAGAACTTTCTTTTTTTAGTAACCCTATAATTAACCTGACCTATATATATATTTCGGGGTCCTATAAATACTTGTTCACTTATTTAGTACCCCTTAACTATTCATTAATTATTTTGTTTAGCCTAAGAATATAAAGTTTATTATTAATTGGCAGAGTTAAAATTAATAACTCACAAACCAGAAACGTTTACTACTATATAATTAGGAAATTGATATTTCTACACCCCTTTTTGATATTGCCACACCCCTGTAATTACTAACACATATATATATACTAAAGCTGCTAGTGAAACTAAACTGTAATGGTACACTGATTTTCATCAATCACTAATTACCAATTAGTATTGGTGAAACTGGTGAAACTGGTGAAATTGATGATACTGGTGATACTGGCGAAACTGATGAAACTGGTGAAACTAGTGATATTGGTAAAACTGTATGAAAATTACTTATAGACGGAAAATGGTGTGCATATATATAAAGCTTTTTTTGTACTAAGTTAACAACTTGTATCGATTAATTGAAAGATGTAGAGTTTATTGAATGCATCTAACGGTAGTTAAATCATCCAAATCAGCACAATGGATGGTGAGATATCATTAAAAAACGATTGGCTAACTATATAAAATCTCAATGCAAACTAACAATATTTATAAAAGATTTTATATAGTTGGCCAATCATTTTTAATAATATCTCACTATCTACTAGTCAGAGTTGGATGATCTAACCACTGTTAAATTCACCTCAATAAGCTCAATAACTTTCAATTAATCGATACAAGTTATTAACTTAGTATGAAAAAAAGTTTTATATGTATGCACACCATATTTCACCTACAATTAATTTTCATATGTGATTTGCAGACTTATCAATTAATATTATTAGTTTTATCAACATAGTTTTACCATATCACCAGTTTCATCAGTTTCACCAGTATTACCAGTATTACCAATTCATCAGCTTCACCAGTTTCACCAGTTTCACTAGTATAATGGGTTAATTCGTGACTTGCACCTCGAAGTAACCTAACCCAAATGAGAAACACGATAAATTCCCAATAGCGATATATTCAATTACAATATGACCTAGATAAGTTTTATACAATGTTTTTACAAAGCTATTTAATTATTCGTTACTATTTATTTGTTTTTCGAAGAGAGAAGCTAAACCGATTTTATTATTTCACTTCCCTTTTATACTATTATTATTTTTAACTATAATTACATTTCTCGATCGATCACTCGATCGTAACTATTATTTAATTACATTTTACTTTATGTATCATTAGACCCTACATATAATTACCACATAATTACCGCATGCTTACACAATTTCGCCCTGATCTGCACCCGATCGATCATACGCATCACGTGCATGTACTTCTGATCAATCAATTCCCTTCAATAGATGCGTAATGACTATAATGCTTATATTATTGTTTATTGTTTTCTAATTACTAATACTAATATAGTTATATATCGTTTTAGATCTCCAAATTTATGACCCGGACCAAGTGTATCGCATACCCATTTTCTCTGTAACACAAGCTAGATCACTGTGACCTTCGTCCTCGAGGTTGCCATCTTCTTGCTCCTCTTCAAGACCATGAGTACTATTGCTTTTCTCAAGCAATTTCTTTACTTGATTCCTGGTAAGTGGGTCTCTTAATTCAGTTCCATCAACTTCCAAGAGATATAATTATCTATGATTCCCAATCTTTCAAACTTTGTAGGAACCGAGCTATTGATAATCCAATTTTCGGGACAAAGAAGTTTCCAATGTAGAGTCGTAGACCAAAACCAAATCATTCACATTGATTTTCTCTTTCTGGAAGTTATTTCATCGATAATAGAAGTATTCCATCTTTCTTTTAGTTCATCTCTATTAACTTGTACTTCCTTCAATTCATGAACTAAGTTCTTCATTTGTAGGGCACAGAACTCCAGTAATTCTTTAGTCATCCAAGACTTCTTTATTACGAATGTCTGATACGTTTCAATCGTTAGTTCGACTGGAGCTACTGCATCCCAGCCATAGACTAACCGAAACGGTGAATATCCAAGTTCTCCTACTGTTATATTTATGGCCCACACAACATCATGTAAATATTCGTGCCACTGATTCTGCTTGTTAGCGCACACTTTTCGTAAGACTTTGGTCAATTTTTGTACAGTCCTTTCCGCTCTACCATTGGCTTCTGGTTGGTAGCTGGCCACGAATTTTTGATCCATGTTGTGAGTTCGTTCATTAAACTATTTTTAAATTCAGTCCCTCTATTGCTCACAAGCACAGCGAAGCATTCATGCCATGTAATGACTTCGTCCAAATGAATTGGGCAATGATTTTTGCAGTCTTTCTTTTAAGTGGTCGAGCTTCAACAAATCTAGTTAAGTCTTCCACAGCTACCACTATGTGTTCATGAATCTATAAAGAGTTTATAAAAAATCCAACTGGTTGCTGTTACATAGATAGGCTCTTTAGGAACCCGTACTTCACATTTTTGACAAGTCATGCACGATATCATGTGCTCTCTAACGTCTTTATATAAGTCCCTGGTAGCCTATTCATAATTCATTATTATTTTCTTTACACAACTATTAATTCCACAGTGACCACCTTCGCCACCTACTCCTTCATGATTTACTCTTATAATGAGTCTTTTCTCTTCATCTTCAAGGATCACACGCCTCGGAGGTCTGCTCCTAGATGCTCTCTGGTACAAACAATCATTCAAAAGACAATATCTCCTTATTTTCAGGTTCAAGCGCTTTAGCTCGCTTTTCTTCACATAGGACAGCCAAGAAAAAGCTTTTCAAGTAATTGGCTATTGCTTGGAGATCCCTCAATTTACTATTTTCGACCCCCACACTCATTAACAAATCTTCTACATATACTTCATCTGTAGGTCGTTGTTGCTCCGGAGGACTTGGATGTCGCGAAATCCCATCCGCATTACCATGGGCTTTACCTGGATTATAATGTACACGAAAATCAAATGCCTAAAGAGCTAAAACCCACCACATAAGCCTGTCCTTTAATATTGCTTTGTTAAATAACCACTCCAAAGCATGGTGGTCAACCTATATATCGAAAGTGGTTTCACCTATATACCGCTCATTTGCATTATACCCAAAAACAATCCCCAAACACTCCTTTTCTGTGATGTTATAATTCACTTCGTGTATATTTAATTTTCGGGAGTCAAATAAGATTGGTCTCAATCAGCTATCATCATCTCTTTGCTCTAGAACCACTCCCAGGGATACATCACAAGCGTCTGTGTACATTTGGTATAGTCGTTCGCCATTCCTTGCCCTTTTCCAATCAGGTGCCTTTAGCATAACTTCATCCATTAATAACTTCTTCAGAGCCTGAAACAACTCCTCCTAGTCGTGATTCCATTGATATCCTACGTCCTGTTTAGTCAAATCCGTCAACGGCTTTGCTATTCTACTAAAATTCTTGACAAAGCGGCAGTAATAGTTTACCATTCTGAGGAAAGAGCATACTTCTGTAAGGCAAGTAGGAGACCTCCACTCTACAATTCTCCTAATACGCTTGGGATCGACTTTTATACCAACCTTACTAACAACATAGCCGTACATTTTTAATTCCTTGTAAAGTATATGACATTTTTTTGCTGTAAAAGTTAGGCTGACTTCTTTGAATCTATGGGCCAACTTTATAAACAAATCTATATCCTTCGCAGCCATACCATCGGTCCACAACCCAACATCATCCTGGTAAGCCGCGGTTATGCTGCGTCATTCATCTTCTTCCAGAACTATGTCCATTAAACGCTGGAATGTTTCACTAGCGTTTTTCAATTGCATACACATAACTGTGTACCTCAAAAGTCCAATAGGAGTTGCTACAGCAACTTTATCTCTATCTTCCTCCCAGATTTGGATTTGCCAATATCCCTTATATGTGTCCACTGATGAATATCAATCATGACCGACCGCCAATTCAAGAATATCTCTAATCATAGGTAAAGGATATCCATCTTTTATAATGTGCTTGTTAAGTGGCCTCATATCACCTACAACTCGAAGTTGATTGGTCCCTCCATCCTTTTTATCAACAGGGAAACAATAATACGCATACTGTCCCTTTCCTTTCTCTAATAATCCATTTTTAACTATTTCCCGAAGTTGATCCTCAAACATGATACATCGCTCAGGATTATTAATACGGATAGGTCTCATACGGCTTTCAGGTATTACTTTTCCTCCCGTACGAACTTCGTACTCAATTAAGTTCGTCCTGCCTATTTCAGAAAGTTCATAGGCAAAGACCTCCAGTACTTCCTGGATCAATCGATCAATTAGGTAGCTTCTTTCTGCATCAGATATTTGTTTATTAATATCTAATGTATTACTATTTTTCTTTGTAAGTCGTAAGACCAACTCTGGACAACCATCGTCAATCATGCCAGTTCCAGTTTCACACTCAGTTGACCAATATACAACTTGACCACAATACCTAACTTCGTTGAGTTGGGTTTCATCAATTGGAGTAGATTCTTCCATGATCAAACAATCGGCATTACGGGCTTTAGTTATTACTCCTCAATATTTCAGAATCATCTTTTCTAATTCAGATGAATCCACCTGGACTCTCAGCATGGACCATACACCATTCTCTTCTTCATCATCATCACTCTCACCCGCCTCTTCATTATCACCTACTCGCGTCCTCTAACTCTCTGGTACAGTGGTGGCAATAAACAACACTTCTCTACTTTTGGATGCAATAAAGCACCAGTATTGATTGTCTCTCTACCTTAGATCACATTTCGCCGCAGCAATCCATGGCATACCAAGCAATACATTGAAGCTGGCCGAACCCATCACATAAAATTCTTGCATAACCGTTACCCCTTCCGCATCTACTTCTATATTTGGTATGTAACTTATAAAACTGCTAATACTATCATTAGCCATTCTACCCTTTCCGGCGACTTATTGCCACATTAGTCCTCTCCTCTTTGCATAGGCTTCGTGCATTAAATTCACACATGACCCAGGGTCGATCAGCACATTTATCTTTTCCTTGTTTATGGTGACAATACCCATAGGTACGTCACCCAATTGCTTCACTTCTACTTCTTGAACTACACGTACAATGCTTACGTTGGTATCTAACATTACCATGTCATTTTCTTTCTTTTTGCGGGTCAGGGCCTTTAGTACTTCTGACCTAGATTTCGGGGACCATTTAAATAGATGCCAAAGCGTCAGAGTTACTTCCATTTCAGCAATTTTCTTCAAGATGTCGAGCTTTTGACTCAACTCCAATAAAGGTATATACATTATAAGGCTTGGGCTACGTGTTGCAACAGAATTGTCCATAACTTCAATATTCTTCTCCTTTTGTAGTTTTTTACTATTACTACTAGCCCCTTCGTCCTCACTAACCCTTCTCCTCTTTCGAAGCTCCCAGTTATGTACATCAAATATAGGTTTTCCTTGCACCTTCGTAATTTTTAAGCACTCCATCCCTGAACTATTGGACAAGGATGTTATTTCTACATGATGTATTTTAGCACTTTTAACTTCAGGTTCTCTATTTCCCACATTAGTTTGGCACCCACTTGTGCAATAGGTAGTTGTTGAGATGTACATTTTGGACAGTTATGCAAAAGGTGTCGTTCCTCCTGACAATTATAACATCGACGGTGATCGATCTTTATCCTTTGAAGTACCAAATTCTTCATGGGATACGAGCTTTTAAAATTGCCATGTGAAGATATTGAACTATTATTAGTAAGTCCTTTAACTACTTTCACTAGTTCTTTAATGTCTGTTTCTATTTTATCAATCTTGTTAACATTGTCAGCCTCCTGTCTTACTCGATTTATAGTCAAAGCCTCAAATGCTACCGTCATATTATTGACATCTATATCATTACTTTGTGACTTTTCTTGTACTGGAAGTAAACTCTTTTTATCACTAATTCTATCACTATCCTTCTGAAAGCTCTCAATTTGAAGAGCACAACCCTTGATTTTCGTATAATTATCTGGGCAGAAAGTCTCTACTTTGGATCGATACGGTTCGCATAACCTGTCCAAAAACCAATCTCTTTTCTCATATGCTCTTACAGCGTTTTTCACAGGATCCAGGTATGCCTCAAATCTACTTGCATACCCCTTGCAGTCTCTCTTTCATCCTGTTTAATATTTCTCAATCGATTAATTTTTACTACATCATCGCTTTTAGCGTTTACTATCTGTATAATCTCGTCCTTTAAATCTGCCCACTTGTTCTTCATCTTTATCAACTCTCTGACCCAAGGCTTGGTTTCTTCCAACATGTGCATGACGAGCATACCACACTAGGTCTCTTTATCCCAGCTTTTTGATTTCGCATACCTCTCATAGTCGAAAAGAAACCCTCAATGTCATCTTTATCTTCTCCATGGAAGAACGGCTTTGTGAAGTCCTTGGACATCGTTACGAATAAATTCTTGACGTAAGACTCATAGTGGACGTATTTAAGAAATGTGTGAGATTGCTAATAGAAGGACCCCGGATATATAGTACAGAGGTCATACATTACGCAATTCAGCAAAATCCCCCAAATTTTGAAAAGCAAAAAAACAGTTTTTGGCAATTATCTTGGCATCCAGTAGTCCAATTTGAATGAACTTTTTTTAAAATGAAGCTCTCAGTGAGGCGCATCTAACAAAAAAAAGTTCATTCAATTCTGATTACTGGATCGGAAGTTATTTAAGTAAATAGATTTTGACATTTTTAGCAAATTAGGTCAAAATTGGCCAAAATCCAGTTATGATCTATATGAGGGATTCCGGGGTCCTCTGATAGAATACCCAGGTTCTCATGTAACAGGTTAATTCGTGACTTGCGCCTCAAAATAACCTAACCCAGATGAGAAGCATGATAAATTCCCAATAGCGATATATTCAATTACAATACGAACTAGGTAAGTTTTATACAATGTTTTTACAAAGCTATTTAATTATTCGTTACTATTTATTTGTTTTTCGAAGAGAGAAGCTAAACTGATTTTATTATTTCACTTCCCTTTTTATAGTCTTTTTATACTATTATTATTTTTAACTATTATTACATCCTTCGATCGATCACTCGATCGTAACTATTATTTAATTACATTTTACTTTATGCATCATTAGACCCTACATATAATTACCGCATAATTACCGCATGCTTACGCAATTTTGCCCTGATCTGCACCCGATCGATCACAATCGATCACACGCATCAAGTGCATGTACTTCTGATCGATCGATTTCCTTCAATAGAGGCGTAATGACTATAATGCTTATATTATTGTTTATTGTTTTCTAATAACTATTACTATATATTATTTTAGATCTCCAAATCTATGCCCCAGACCAAGTGTATCATATACCCATTTTTTCTGTTACACTAGTATCACCAATATCACTATAATTACTATTTTATTAGTTTTACCAGTTTCACCAATTTGGCTATTAAGTTTCACCAGTTTTACTAGGTTCATCTAGTAAAACTATTAGTTTCACCAGCAGCTTTATTATATATATATTGGATGTTTATTAAATATCTACGCAAACATACAATTGTGTAAACAACTACAACTATTGCATGTGTGTGCACATATGCAAAAAAAACATGTTATAAAATTACATTATTGATGATGTAACTATTGATACATCAAGAACGTAACAATTGTATTACCTTGACTAATGTCAAGACCCCAAAATATACATAGATAGGTCAGGTTAATTATAGAGTACTAAAAAAGTAAAGATCTGCAAAAAAAACTTCAAAAATAAGCAAAAAAATTACTATAAATAGGAAAGTTCTGCATAAAAAACCTCAAAAATAAGCAAACTCATACCTAACCTATCTATGTATATTTTGGGGTCCTCTAATGTCCTTCGCTACACTCTGGACTATACATGATGATAAAAGCATTTCGGGTTCTAAAACCCAAAATTAAAATTTGAAGACGAAATTGTTTTTGACCTATTTTACTTGAAAGACAAAATTATTTGATACTTTTTTTGAATAGACGAAATTATAAGGAACGCATCTATATAAATTTTATGTGCTCTTTCTTATAAAAAATTTTAATTTTCTCTAATGAAGACAAAATAGGCCTTTTTCAAAAATCAATTTTGGTGGCATCACTACTCTGGACAAATAATTTTGCTATTGAATAAAAATTGGGTGCTAGATTAAAAAGTACCATATTTATATCAAAATTTTGTAAAATTTTTGTTAGTACAACAGTTAATTTTTCACATTTCTTTTATGCTATACCTAATCATAATTAATAGCAAAATTTTTTTAAAATAGTAATGATAGAGAATGCTAGTTTTCAATTTTAGCAAACAATAGCTTAAAAATTACTTCACAAGAAAAATATGGTCTTAATATCTTGTACAAATAAAAAATAAAAAAATTTAATTTGAATTAGAAATATATTTCATGCCTAATATAATTGATTATAAATAAAAACTTAAGCTTAGAAACCATGTTATACAGTATAACTTCTTATATTATCATATTTGCATCTATAGTCGTGATCTATTATTTCTCATAAATTGAAATTTGATCTATTCCTAGGACAGACTACATTTATATTATTTTTGAAAGTGTTTTGATTTATACTAGTAACCTTGTAAAATTTAACCAAGAATGAAAATATGAATTTTGCATAAAATAAATATAAATACGACAGTACAAGTAAATCGCTAAGATTGTTATTATGATGTAATAAAATATAATGCAAATAATATATAAGAGAGATTCATTGTTTTGCTGTTTTCTCAGATTTTGCATTAAATAAACAAAAAAGTTGGTTAGTAGCGCTTAATAAATCCTTTAACAAAAATTTGCTTGATCCAAAACATACCTATTAAACCTGGCATATTCAAACTTGTGCACTTAAACTTAATACACTAAACGTGTCAAAGGGACTTTCTTCATTTTCTTGATGTTTTCACAAATTTTACATTAAATAAAAAAAAAGATGGTTAGTAGCCTCAATAAATTCTAATATACTAAACATATCAAAGGTATATATCCTATTGTCAAGGTTAAAGAATTTTCTTCTTCTTTATTGTTTTGAAGTTTTCTTAGATTTTGCATCAAATAAAAAAAAAAGTTGGTTAGGGGCATGCCATTTATTATGTAATTTTTACCATGGATACATGGTCAGAGGTAGTAATCACATCTATATATTATATTAATCAATTAGTATTAGATAAAATGATTCACCATACATGGGTAGAGGTGGCTACTAAGTATAAAATATTACATAATAAATAGCACGCCCCTTAGTAGTGCTTAATAAATCCTTTAACAAAAAAATTTGCTTGATCCGAAACTACCTGGAATATTTGAACTTGTACACTTGAAACTTAATACACTAAATGTGTCAACGGTATATATCCTATTACTAAGTCAAAGACCTTTCTTGAAACTATAAACACAGATATAATTAAATATGTTTTTCTTGACTTTTGATAGATAAAAAGAAAAATTTGGGACTGTTATAATGTCTTTTCCAACTCCTCCTATCAGCCAGTTTCCAGATAGAGATTCATTGATTAAGCACATATGAATGTTTGGTGCCTCTAATAGCTACAGTGTATTAATTGTAAGGTCAAAAAAAAATAAAATGTACATAGGTTGTAATCGAGAAAGAGTATATAGAAATTGCATGAACTTAACTGATGAGACATGCCAAAGAAATACAAGTTCTAGATTAATTGATTGCCCTTTCTCAGCATGTGGTACCAAAAAAAAAGACAATAGATAGACCTTATCTATCCATGGTTCAACATACAATCATGAACTGTCCGAAAGTACTTCAGCTCATCCATCTCTTAGAACACCAAATAAAGAAGCACAAAATCGAATAAAGGAAATATCAAATGCATGTGTTCGTTCAAAGGAGATTTTATCTTCTCTTCGTCAAAATGATTTAGCAATTTCAACAATGGTATATGACATTTATAATATTTGTAAAAAAATTCAGTTAGAAAATCTGAAAGGTCAAATACCCATCGAAGCTCTTATAAAAGAGCTTAATGAGGAGCCATTCGAATATAATTACTGACTTGATACTGATGGACATATAACACACCTATTTTTTCTCATCATAAATCTATTAAATTGGCTCATACTTACTCTTTTGTAGTACTCATAGATTGTACATACAAAACAAATAGATTTAGAATGCCAATTCTCAACATTGTTGAAATAATATGGTTTAACACGACATTTTTCATATGTTTTATATTCCTTAAGGATAAAAAGAAAGAAGATTATGAGTGGGCATTAAGTCAAGTATCTCGCATCTTTGATGGAATTGAAAAACTGAAGGTCATTATAATAGATCGTGAGTTAGTACTCATGGATGCACTTAAGCATGTATTTCCGAATTCAAAAAATATACTTTGTGGATGGCACATATTAAAAAACATTTTGATTAAATGTAAAAAACATTTTAATCTTGAGGAGGATTGGAATACCTTTTAAATGATTAGACGAGTATTGTAAAATCATAATCAGAAGAAGACTTTGAAATTCAATAGAAAAAATTATACACACGATATAAAGATAATCCATTAATTAACTACCTTACTGAAACGTGGCTACCATTTAAAAAACAGTTTGTTGGCACGTGGGTTAATCAATATCTTCATCTAGACAACACAGCAACATCCCGTATAGAGGGTGCCCATGCGGCTTTAAAAAGTACTTAAATATTTCAACTAGCAATTTACATATAGTATATGAAAAAATCTCATTGCTACTGGAAAATCAATATAGCGAAATTACAGCAATAATCGCCAAGGACAAAACCCATATTACCTGTGCATAAAACATTTCTTCTTATAGTCGATTAATTTTCAAGGTTTCTTCATTTGCTTTAACAAAAGTACATGAGCAATTTCTTAAGGCATCACGTGCAACATCTGACAATCCTTTTGCACCTTGTAATGGCATTTTTAGTGCATGCATGGGTCTACTATGTGCACATACAATTCAAAAATGTCTTGCAATGAATAAATTGTTAGATATTAGTGATATTCATCACTATTGGTGGATTGAAAGTTATGAATTATCTCAAGTGAGAATTGTGGAGTATGAGCATCCGTTGTCACACCTATTAAATGAATTTACTCAAAATTATGAATCCTTGCTTGTTTACCAACAAATAGCAGCTCAAAATAAACTTATAGAATTGATCAAAGAAGCGCCCATACCTTTTTCAGATCCAAAAATTTAATGTACCAGAGAACAACTGGTCAGTTCATTAAATAAAGTGCAAACTTCTACCAAAAGAGATCCATTAGCATTTGAACTGGAAGAAATTAGGATAAATGGTAGAAGGTGTGGTATGTACAAATAATTCAAATACAATAGTTGAACATGCCCTAACGATGTAACAGAAATTTGATTTAAAGTGCATTTATAATTCACATCAATCTAATGAAATGTATAAGATTAGACTATGCATAGTATAAGATATACTATCAAATGTTTGATACTTATCCTAAGGTTTCCTGTATTTATTCGTTATATTATTTAGAACAGAATTATTAAACGTGTGATGTATTGCGCTCAACTTTTCAAAAAATAATTCTAATTTCTTCTATACATATGTATCTTCACCCTTATAACTAATAATTATAGTTGGACTTCTAGTGCGGTACTATTATTTCTGGCTGCTCTGACATTTGCAAAGCCCCAGTTATTATTATTTGACTAATTTTGAAAAATTTTTATATATGGTCTAGCTGAAATCAGAATAAAGTAGAGCTGCAAGATAAAAAAAATTTGGATAAGAATAGTTTTTAAATAGAACAAGATTGATCACTAAAGTGGGTTAGAGGGCATCCATAAATAATATTATGTACCCCCTCATAGTAGCGCTTGACCCCCTACTATATAAAAAAATTTTTCAAAATCCGTATATTTATATATAAAATTTTACAAAAACTTGAATATATTGTAACATAGTGATCCGATTTGGATAATTTAGGCACCATTCGATTGTCTCAGTGAGATGAATCCAATGATACCAAAATCATTTCATTTGGATCACTGGATCAATAGTTATTCACAAAAAACTATTGATTTTATAATAATTATAAGAAAACATAATAACCAATAGTATTTGGCCAATTAAGTTTGATCCAGTGATCTAAATAAAATGAAATTGGTACTATTCGACTCCTCTCACCGAGATGAATTAAATGGTACCAAAATCATTAAATTTGGACTACTGGTCGATTTTTAGACAATTTTTTCTAAAAAAATTATGTTATATTTTTTTGACCTCCCTATTTATTGAAAAAAACATTATCGTTCGTCCAACCCCATCTTGTATAATGTTATTTACAGATGCCCTTAATCAAGTTTTTTTTAATGTGTTAAAGAATCATGTTAATTAATACCGGTACCGTAAATGCAGTGTAAGGTAACTGGGTATCTTGTACGGAGAAGGGTATATTATATGGGGTTCGTTGTACTGTAAAGGAATAAATTCTTAAGTATAAGGGAGGTAGGGGTATTGTGAACAGGGGTATTGTGGACAGAGCAGATATCTTACAATCTAGTTATCAGAATTGGATGATTTTTATACCATTCGAATCAGCTCAGAGAGACGAATCGAATGGTATAAAAATTATCCAATTCTGATCACTAGATCACAAGATATTATTATTTATGCAAAATATAAATTTATATATATATTTGAATTTAATTAGTAAATCTGCAAATTTTTGTATAATAAACCTTTAATTATCTTGGGATCCCGTGATTGGATTTTAACGATTTTGTGCTTGTTAGAATCGTCTCACTAAGACGGTCATTTTGGTAGTAAAATCATCCAAAACGGGCCAGTAGATCAAAAATTATCCACTGTGTCCACAATACCCCTCTTTTCTCTAAAATTTTCTATTTTGTGTACTAATTATTTATATCTAAAACTATATATAATATAAAGATTTTTTTACAGTAATTTATTCTTTATTAAGCATAGTTCAAATAATAAAAATTGTATAAAAATCTATTTGATTATTAAAAAGTTTTATTAGTAGAAACTTTAACTGTCCATAATACCCCCATCTCCCTTATAGCTACTGTATTTTCGCATTTATTAGTAAAACTGCAAAATTAGTAATTGATTCATACCTGGGTAGTGTTCTGCACAGATCGGATCGGACGGATATTTTTAAAGATCTGAATCTGATTCAAAATTTCAAATCGGGTCCAAGTATAGATTCGAATCGTTGTTTAAATATACGGATCCGGATCCTGACTGGATCCGAAGAACTCTTTACATATGAAGGATCGGATCTTTTCGAATCTTTTCGGGTCTTTATATGGATCTGAATCTGACAGACCGAATCCGGATCTTTGATTTTTGGGATCCGATGAGTACGGATCCAGATAAGATCTGGATCTCGGATAGGGTCTGCGGAACACTATACCTGGGTATCTTACAAAATACTGCATTAGTAACCTTAAAATGTACTCAGTACAAATCAAAGAGGTACAAATCAAGGGTATCTTATACTGTATTTTACGGTAATATGATTCTGCAGTATGTAGATCAATATATTGAATTGTCAATCGATTATCTACTATCGCTATATATCGATCATGTTTACTGGATTACAGGGGTGTAGCAATATCAAAAAGGGGTGTGAAAATATCAATTTCCTATAATTATTAAAAATAAGAACATAAGTACTTACTATTTGCACATCTTCCAAATCGTTTCATTTGGTTTGTAAATCTAAAGGTCATGTTCTATTGCACACTATCATTGTTTCAAAAATCTAATAAAATTACAAAATATATAAATTAGTTCTCTGGTAATTGATCTAAATCAGCCATAGCACAAATGTATAAATTTGTTATATGCATTATAAACAGAAAATACTACAACTTCGTTTTTGATAATTTTGATATAAATATATCAAAAGCATTGTTTCAGCTATTACTAAGCATAGAAATATGAGCCCTATGCTTCGCTCTGGAAATTATTTACCTTAACTATAAATATAATATATATATGAATGAATAGATCAAAATAGCTAAATATTAATTGTTATGGAGTACTTTTTCTGGAATAGTGCCAATTTTTGAGATGTAACAGAATTTCTTTGACTATGCAACATAGCAAACTTGGTTGAAAAGAATTATTTAAAATATTATAACATTAATCATTTGAACATTAAAGTTTAAAGCAGATTTTACTGTTATCAAACAAATGAATAATTAAATTATTTTATGTAAATTTTTCATAATACAGTACATTGACCTAATATGGGGTCTTTTAAAGCAGGGTGCAGTCATATAATTTTGACTTTTTAATTAAAGTTAGGGTAAGGGTTAGTCGACGGTTAGGGTTAGGGGTGGTATTATAGTAAAATTGCCTTCCTGACATTTTTTGTTAATTTCCCAAAGTAGGTTTTGACACTCGTTTCTTGTATTTTTGCATTTTTTTACTTTTTTTCTTCTTTGTTTCTTCGTCAGGCTGATCTGGGTTGATCAAAACAAACAAGTTGATTGGTACCATATCACGTGACTGCACCCTGCTTTAAACGACCCCCTAATATGTTTTAGGACCAGAAAAAAAAGCAAATTGCTCAGGAATAGTCAATAGAATAAATTCAATTAAATTTGCAATAAGCTTTATGATAAAGAAAAAAATAAATAATAAACATGAGGACTACAGTCTTCCTTCTCTATAATCACGCAGTTTGTATCAAGAAAATTAGTGATTATAAAAGAGTGTGATTATATAGAAGTCTTTTTTTATAAGTTTATTAATAAATTGTCTCAAAATTTAATGTGATCGTACAGGTATTGAGATTATATAGGAGGTGATTATAGAGGAGGAAGACTGTAATTATAAAAAATTAATTAATTAGATAATCATGAATTCTACTTTTTGTATATAAAATTATATTGCCTATCTATGTGAGCTAAATCTTCAATTTTTTCTATAAAATCGAACAAAAATGGTATTCATTATTTAAATCCTACAAAATATATTGATATAGGACCCCAGACATCTCTCATAGGTTATAACTGATCAGCATAAATTTAGGCATTTTTGCTACCCCTAAAATCAAATAAATTTGCTAAAAGTTGGATTATTACATATGAATTTTATAGTAATTTGCTAAAAACTAAATTATAGCATCTAGCATCAGGTAAATAAATATAGTACAAATTTTTAAAACTGTAATTAATAATCTACTCAATTCTGCGATGACCATTAAAGAATTTTTATTAAATTTTTGTACAGATTTTTAACAATTCATTAATCTGTACAGATTGTACATTGGAGAAGTTTTTTTAGTACAGCTCTATTTGTGCAAATTTTTTAAAAAAATTATTAAAATTAATCCAGTTTCTGCACAGATTGTAAAAAATACAAATAATAATAAATTATTTTTTTTTTTTTTAATTCGGCAGTCATGCCATAACTTTATTTATCAAAATTTGTATATTACATTTTATGACTACTTCTAACTGAAGCTAAAATCTAAAGTATGACCCACCCGGTTGTCCCAATGGACACCTATGTGTGACCTGCTATAGCAAGGTTTTACCTCCTCACTTTTCTCCACCTTCGTTAAGGTTTCTAAAAAGTGGTTCACCGGCAAGGACTTGCAGCCTATCATGACTCCCTTAATTTCGGCACCACGGGGAATTTATTCCCTCTACCATCCACGTGTACACTTCCCTGGTAGCTATTTCAAAACTTCTTGACCATTCTTCTTGCTTCTTTGGATGGCTAGACCTTCTTCTTTCTTTTTCACCGCCCTCCTGACTATTTCTGTCATCCTGTTCCTTGCTTTTTCTCTTTTTCTTCTCATACTTCTCCCTTTTTCGCACGCCTACTTCTTTTTCCCACTCTAGCACGGATTTGCAGCGCGAATTCCAAACTTCATCCTGGAAGAACTGAAGCCAATCTTGCATAAACTGGACCAACAGCTTAGTGATTCTGTTGTTGGAGATTCCTTGATCGTACAGACGTTTCCTTGTCTCCTTGTGAATTATTCCTCTTGCCAATTTATTCCGTCTAACTTTCTCGGTATCTCCACTCTCACAAGTCCCTCGGAGTATCTTTCCAAGCAGTTCTCTTGAGACTGCTCTTTTTCCAGTGTCATCCAAGCTCTCCCAAGCCTTTTTAACCATTTCTTCTTCTGCTTGTGCCCACCTCTGTGTGTCACTGTCACATGCAGTTAGATGTTCAAATGTTTCTTTCGTTGTATTGCACTTTTTGCATAAATCATCTTCATACAGATCAGGTCTAAAGCATCGCCTCTTCTCGAGCGTAGGCAGCAATCTATTGAAACTTTTAAGTCTAAAGCTCCAAACTTGGTTGTCTCTAATACTTCTGCCTTGCGCTTTTCTCAATTGTGTCAGGACCTTTTTGAAGACTAACCAGTCTGTTTCTGAGTTCCGTTCTACATGAACTTCGTCGTTTCTCCCCCGTAGAAAAGTCCACTCTGCTTTATGTGTTACGCCTAGCAATTTCTTGATCATCTCTCTGAGGGGAGTTTCAACTGTCTTCGTGTGCCATGTGGGTTTTAGGAAGAACCCTCTAGTGCTAACAGCATGTATATCTACTAATTTTCCTTCTTTGCGCCCTCGTTTTGCTAGCGTGTCTGCTTGCTGATTTAGTTTGTTCTGTGAGTGGGCTTGGATCTTATTAAACTCCACTTTCAACCTCTTTGTTACCACCATCTCTCTAATCGCACTGAGTATGCCGGGGTTGTTCAGTTTTAACCACTCCCTTGTCCTTTGTATCCTTAGTGCCGTTTTAATTAGATTTATCGCCATCTGACTATCTGTATTGAACATTACTTCACTATCATTCGGAACTATTAGAAGTGCTTCCACGATCCCCATTAACTCCGCTCGAGTAGAAGACGCCCAACCTTGCATTCCCCCATAGGTGCCCCGGACAACCTTACCATTTTTGTCTACCTGTACTACACTATAGCCTAACTCTAACCGACCCAAAGTTGGGTGCATTCTAACGGATCCGTCTGTATAGAAGCTAAAAGTTCTATCCCTCCAATTACAATCTAAAATCTGCACCAATTCCTCCACCTTATTTCTTCCCTTCACCGTATTCTCAATGCATATTTCTTCCCACCTCTTTGCAGTGATTTCCTTTTTAATCTTTCTAACCTCTTTTACTTCTTTTTGGTCTACTTTCCGCGCACGTCTTTCAAGTGGCCTTTTATAATGACCCAAGTTAAGCCCTATTTTCGCGTTTTCTTTACCCTCTATCCACTGTGAGATGTCTACTAGCTTGTTCAATTTAACTCTCTCCTTCTCCTTTACCTTTTCTGGGGGTGTTTCTTTCGAGTTTCTGTATGCTACCCTCGCGTTTTCTTTCTGGGATTTTTCGATCACCAACATAGAGCCCACTTCCGCTATGTCTCTGGTTTTTTTAACGATTCTGCCTACTTTTGGGGAGTTTTCCTTATCACCATCAAATAACACCCACTCCTTTCTCGACCTTTTTCATGAGACTTTCTTAATTTCTGGCTCTAGCAAAAATTGGTTAAATTCCTGTTCGCTATCTATGATTGGTTCGAGTAAGGTTCTTGTGTTGTTTTCTATCATGATTTTTTCGATTTCGGCAAACCAAGAAGCTTTCCTCCCTTTCGAACTTTCCTTTCTTAGCTTTTTGATTTGCTGCCACGTTAACAGGGAATTTCCTTCTGGATCGACTAATTGCTCTATGTACCATAGCCGTAATTTCTTTAGACTTGTTAGGCTCCCCTTCCAGTTTGCTTCTTGCAAAACCTTTATAATTTTTGTGCCACTACCTTCTGCTTCACCAATTTGCCATTCCTTAATGTGCGTCTCAGATATCACTTCAAACCCCAGACTTTTTGCTAACTGCATTACTTTCGCGTTTAAATTGAATTTCATATTTGCTTCGTTGAACTCGCTTTCCTCAAAGCACCATATCGGAGAAGGGTTGCAGTGTTCTAGTTGCGCCTCCTTTAGTCTCAGCATTGTCGTTTTCCCCAATAAACCACTATCATTGATTCTTACGCTCCATTCTGTTATAGCATGTTCAGTATGTCTATCCCAAAAAGTTTTCATCCCTATGAAGTCAGGATTTGCAACTAGACAATTAGGAGCTGTAGATACCAGTTGAGCTTTCCATTTGGCTAGTCTCATCATTGGTTGATGTATAGCCTCACATACACTTCTTCGCAAAAGATTGGTCATTGCTTTGTATTCAATTCTCGGCAGTAACACCATATTATTAAGATACTTAATCTGTCCTATTGACAGCTTTTTATACCTTAGTATTGCTGTAAAGCTGGCTACATCTTTTTGAATCCTCTTCTTGCAATCCCTAGCTTGGTTCTTTTCTGTGACCCAAACGCCCAAGAACCGAATTGCCTTTCTTTTTGCATCCATTTTGACCAATTCTCCGTCGGATCCAAGTTTTATCGAAGCCTCCTCCTCTTTATTCTTCTTGTGCAGTACCAGGAGTTCTGACTTTGTGGGGTTTGTTTTTATATCGTTTATCTCATAGTATTCGTTGGCTACTTTGGTAATTGTTTCTAGATCCTTTTTCGACCCCCCGATGAAGGTTGTGTCATCTGCATATGCCAAACAGTTTATTTTCGCCTTTTCCTGCCTGACTAAGCCTTTATTTATATCTATTGGCCAATTCACCTCCATTTTATATCCTTCCTCTAGACTTTGGATCTTGCACAAGAGAGGGTCGTATATCACCTTCCATACTAGGGGAGAAATGACCTCCCCCTGATCGATACCATCTTCCGCCTCGAAACCTTCTGTGACCCCAAATTTTGTAATAACCCGCACTTCTCTTCTTGCATACAACTCTGTAATGAAGTGGCTCGTTTTTTCTGGGACCTTAATTCTGCGCAATGCTCGTTGTATACTTTCAGAGGGCACTGAGTCGAAGGCTTTTTTGATATCTTGAAAAAGCACCCACACCTCCTTTTTCTTTTCTCTCGCCTCTTCTACCAGGTTGTTAAAGATATGAATAGGGATGCTTGTTGCCTCTCCAGGAAGGCCTGCATAATTTTGGCCTTTTAAGATTCGGTGCTGAGTAAGCACTAGGCTAAGCCTTCTTTGCACAATTCTTACTAATGTTTTCCTAAAGGTTTCTAAAAGCATGATGGGTCTTGTACTAGCCAAGGCGTAGTCCCATTCGACTAGCTTTGGTATAGGGAAGATTTGTCCTACCTTCCATTTTCGAGGCATAATTCCACAGTCTAATACTAGGTTGCTCAACCTTAAGAAAGCTGCTGTGGCTACGGGGCCCGCCCTTTTAATGAATGTATAGCTTATGCCTGATAAACCTGGCGCAGTGTTCGCTTTCGCATCCTTTATACACTCTATCCATTCGGGTTCTAGAATAGGCTTCTCTACTTCCTCGTACCAAGTTGGGTCAATCCAGTGTTTTGGCTCGTATTCCTCAATCCAATCCTTTGACATTCTCTCAAAATTATGTTTTCTCTTTTTAAAGTGCCCCTGATAAAACTCCTTTACCTCCTTTTTAATCTTATACGGTTCAAATATCAATTCCCCGACGCTATGGTTCGACCCTTCTCGCTTTAGCACTTTGTCTATGAGGATCTTCCGCCAGGGACGCTCCAAGATGCTATTCAGCATCAGCTTATCATTTTTCCCAATTAATCCATATCGCTTTTCTATATTTTCTACGATGCATTTCTCCTTACGTTTTTGCTCCTCCAAATTGGCCCTCTTTTCTAGGATTTTTATCCAGTTTTTCACCTCATCAAACCACTCTTTTTCCCAGACCATTGACGTTAGAGGTACCTGACTATTGTTCCTTTCATTGATACTCTGAATTTGACAGTCAAACAATAATCTATCTACTTGATCTGCTATTTCTCCTATACTTTTTATAGCTTTACGTGCGATTCTTCTTAAATTCCTCGAGTCTTTGAATATTGGGCTTCTGTCTACATTTTTATTAACCTCTTCCCTTATGTTTTTAACCCATTTAGAAGGAATATGTCGATTCGCCGCCTTTAGTATGGCATTTTCAATCTGGTCCCATCTTTCGTTAACTTCTCTTTCCTTTTCTTCTTTTCCAATTACCTTCTCCTGACCTCCCTCCGTATGCCTCAGAAGTCTCTCTAACATGCTCTTATATCCCTCCCAATTTTCGTTTGTGGCCTTATTATACAGAAATATGCGTCGTTTAAATATGGTTTCCTCCTTCCTTCTCTTAGTTTTAAACCTTAGTATTTCTCCTAAATTGAGAAATAGCCAAACTAGATTATGGTCACTACCAGTGACTAAGCTCATGTCTTCGATATCGCATTTTTCGGTCGCTGCACGTAATTCTCTTGATACCCAGATGTGATCTATTCTGGTTTGGCTTCTTCCATTTGACCAAGTATACTTTCTCTCTTTGGGGTTACAATGACGAAAGCTTTCTATGAAGCCTAGTCTTTCTATCCATTTTGTTAGCGGCAGCTCCTTACATTTTTGCCTGTCCTTCTTATTTGCTGTATCTAGCTCTATATCTAAAATTTTATTAAAGTCTCCACCCAAGATATGGTGTATATTGGCTTTAGCACCTGCTATGTCTCTCATTAGCTGCCTTTGGATTTCCTTTATTTTTCCCTTATCGTTTGGAGGGAGGTATATAATCCATATCTTAAAAGCGTTCTTTTTAAAGGAAAGAGTCATACCTATCATATATGGGTTCGGTTTCTCTACCTTTGTAATATGTCTGCTCCATTCCCCGTCAATTAAGATTCCTACTCCTGAACCTTTTCTTTTGGTCGATTCTGCACTAGACCAATACCCCTGATATATAGAATTTTCGATATTTATAAACTTTGCTTCTTTCTCGCTAACGTTTGTTTCCACCAGGCCAATGATGTTCAATTTATGTTCTTTACCATAGTCACACACCTCCTGTAACTTCTGCATATTGTTTTTCATGCCATTTATGTTATGGACTCCAAATTTAACTGCTGCATATTTGTTAACGTCCTCCCGCAAGACTATGGCTTTGTCTCTCTGGCTTTTACTCACTTCAGTACTACAAGAGGCCAGACCATTACTCATAGTACTGATACTCATTGGTTCAACTGGGGCGCCCGTTAGGAGCGAGTAGGGCACTCCTGTGCCCTACTTGCTGCTTGTCTATTTTCAATTAGTTCCAATCTATTGAGTATTTCATATAGTATTGTGTTGACCTGTAGTTGTTCTTGTGTGGAGTATGTAAGTTTATGGTTTTCATTGTTTCCTGTTTCTATCTTCCTTTTTTCCACGTATTCTCCATGGTTTTTAATCGGTTTCTCTTTGTTCCCCTGAAAGTTCTCTTTCGGTTTACCAAATCTACGTTCTCTGTTGATAGTTATAGCATTGGGACCTGTTAAGATTTTTCCTTTCCCAGCATCTTGTTCAATTCTAGGCTCGAGGTTACTTCTAGAAACCCAATCTAATTTAGTGTGATAGTAATACACCGTTTTTCCTAAAGCTGAGCTACAGTCTTGCTCGTTCGCAAAATAGATGGATGCAGTTCCCCTTTGGTTTCCATTTCTATTAGTCGAGATGTAAACAGCTTTTGTGTTAATACATCTGAGCTGTCTGAGTAGTGTGGTTTCAATTGCCGCTTTAGGGACATTCTTCAAAATAAGTTTGTGTTTACTCCTTTCCACAAGTGACTCTGTATCATAGTGTCCTTGAGTAATCCGGACCATTTTTCCCAGTTCAAAATGTACAGCCCATGCGTTTTCTAAGTCAGCTCTTCTTTTTTCATTTTTAAACTCGATTTCTACATACGCTGCCTTTGACTTTCCATTTGCCATAAATCCTTTAACTGTTACCCTACCATAGTAACTGAGATTTTTCCTAATTTGCCGCGCGGGAGTCCCATTTGGTATATCCCAAAGGGTAAGGTTTTTCCTGACTCTTTCTCTGGTTCTGTTGAGAGAAGAATTTAGCTGGGATAAGTTCTTTTCCATGCTTGTTATATTTTCAGTTCTCTGATCTAACTTCTCCTCTGATTTTGTTTCGTCTTGGTCTGAATTTATATCCAGTTCCATTGAAGATTTAGTTTCTTCCTTCTTCCTTCTTTTGTGTGATTCTGAAAGGGTAAATATATCTTGATTCTTGTTTATATAGTCCATGTTCGCTTCTTGAGGCGGGTCCACTTCATTATCTTTGTCTTGATTAATATTTGAGTCTAAGTCCATCGAGACTTTGGAGACGTTTTCTTTGTATACTTCTATGTCAATCGACATTTGTTCAGTTTGAACTTTTCTTTGTTCTTCCATTTCCTCAATTCCATAATCAATAAAACCACTTTCAGCTTCCAATAAGAGGCCTTTTCTTTTCTGATCGTAAGTTTGTCTTTTGTCTTCTTTAATTAGCTTAAGTTGGTGCTCTGTAATTTTTGGATAGTTTTCAATCAGCTGCCTTATAATATAGACTTCCTCTGCAGTGATTGTTTGAACTGCAACTGAGATTTCCTTGTCAATTATTTGTACATTTTTACATTCCCTTCTAAGTAAGTCTATACAACTCCTAGCGCCTAATCTGATGGCTTGGCAACCTTTTTTGAGAAAATTGACTTTCCAATCCGGTACTAGATAGGGGTTCATCATTGATTATCTACGCCAATATTTAATGTTCTAAAAATAGCTTCCTAATTTGACACGTGTCTGACTTTTTTAGTTCGTTTGTTGTTTATAGTTGTTTGTTTACTTTTTGTTTACTTCCGAACGCGTTTGTTTGTAGCTGATCTGCACTACAGGGTATTACCAATGCCCCACAAATTTTTAAATTTTTCAATTTTTTTTTTTTTTTAAAAGTATTTTTCTTTGCCTACACCTGTAATTTCTTGCATGAGAGTATTTTCGTTCTAATAGACTCTAGCTGAATTTTTGTTCTTTGTCTTTTTTGTTAAGCTTGCTTGACTTGGTTGCTAATAGTGTTGACTTGAATATTAACAATTCTCTTCTTGTTCGGGTGTGGCCGTGAGGATCAGCAGAAAGAGTTTTTTTTTGAATAATAATAAATTATTATATACTCATCTAAATATTAAATGCTAGCTAAAATTTTATATATTAATAATAAAAGAATACATTCGAATATTTATATATTTTAATAATATAATTACAAAAACATAATACTGTATTGGTCAATTATAAATTTCACAATAATAATAAAAAATAATATATTTTTATTAAAAAAAAAACTACAAAATATATTACAAGAGACACCACACAAACACTATAAAGACACCATACAAACACTATATAAATGCCACACAAACGCTATAGAGACACTATCCTTTTATCTAAATATCTAATATAATCTAACTACTAACTTTCCTATCTACTAAATCCCAAAACCTAACGCACAGTATGCGAACAAAATGACAAATGAAATGACAAACGAAACGGCACCAACGGCAAATATAACGCACCAAAAAAGCAAGACACAATATTATCTACAATAAATGCTAAAGCAAAAAAAAAATAGAAACTGTTACTTCGCTATACAAATTACACCAATAACTGTAACAGGACCCCAGACATGTAGTACAGAGGTCATACATTACGCATTTCAGCAAAAACCCCGAAATTTGAAAAGCAAAAAATCAGTTTTTGCAATTATTTTGGCATCCAGTGGTCCAATTTGAATGAACTTTTTTTTAAAATGAAGCTCTCAGTGAGGCGCATCTAACAAAAAAAATGTTTATTCAATTCTAATCACTGAATCAAAAGTTATTTAAATAAATAGATTTTGTCGTTTTCAGCAAATTAGGTCAAAATTGGCCAAAATCCAGTTATAACCTATATGAGAGATGTCCAGGGTCCTACTGTAACACGCTACTGAAAATGCACAACAAAAGAATGCTTTGCCTTGAGTAGCCAATCCTTTTAATTCCCAAGGGTGGAAGAGCATTCTTTATGCAGTATTAACCCCAATATTGGGTCCTTCGGGCAAAGATAAATCTTGATTCTAAGCTGCTTATTTAAATACCGAAATGGACTAAACAAATATATTACAGTAAATATTAGTACTATATACAATAAAAAAAGAAGAACAAAAAAACTTATTTATTTATATCTGGTTGATTATCACCGGTAAAAATCTTAAAAATAAATTAAAATAATAAATTAAATAAATTAATAATATAAGTCTTAAATAAAAATAAATTAAAAAAAACATTTTTAAAAAAAATAAAAAAATCATAAAAATAAAAAAAAATGCCAGGATTTATTCTTACTATATCGTGTGAANAATAATAAATTAAATAAATTAATAATATAAGTCTTAAATAAAAATAAATTAAAAAAAACATTTTTAAAAAAAATAAAAAAATCATAAAAATAAAAAAAAAGATATAAAAATAGAAAAATAAAAAAAAAAAGTGAAAAAATAATAAAAATAAATAATAATTAAAAAAAGTATAAAAAAAATATTTAAAATATTAAAAACTGAAAAACAAAAAATAGAAAAAAAAATTAAAAAAAAATATTTAAATAAAAAATAATTAAATAATTTAAATAAATAATAAAAAGAAGGGAAATTCTAGGCATTTCTGGCCAGAGATATATAGTTTATATGTCTCTGGCCTATTTAACCAATCAAAAAACATGAAAATTATGTGACTAACACTCATGTATTGATCTGATTGCTGATGTAAGGTCAGACGATATCTCTATACAATTACTGGATTCAGATAGATTATCTTTGATTACTTGTTTTTTTTTTTTGTATAGCATTTTGTTATTATTTAACTATTATCTCTTGTCAGGTTTCTGGCATTGTTATTTTCGCGGTATGTAGTTGGGACGGAATGGATTTTTTTGTTGATAGTCTTGTTTCTTCTTTACTAACTTCTACAAACTTTTTGTTAGGCTTCTAGCTCTGTCATTTTTAATATGTAGTTGGAGTGGAATTAGCTTTGGGTGGGTATTATTTTCTTGTTTTTTGAGTTTTTTTTTTCTTTATTAGCTTTAATAGACTTTTTGTTAGGCTTTTGGCGCTGTCATTTTCAGTATGTAGTTGGAGCAGAATTAGCTTTGGGTGGGTATCGTTTTCTTGTTTCTTGAGTTTTTTTCAGTAGTCTTGTATTTTTTTTTCTTTATTTCATAGTTTTGCTTTTCTTTACTAAGTTCTACAAACTCTTTGTATTAGGTTTCTTGCGCTATCCTTTTCATTGTGTAGTTGAAGTGGAATTAGCTTTGGGTAGATATAGTTTTTTTTTGTCAGAGTTTTTTTTTAGTAGTCTTGTTTCTTTTTCGTTAACGTTTATAAAAATTCTTTGATGGATTTTTTGCATCTCATTTCAGTATATAGTTAGAGTGCACTGGGCTTTAGAGTGGGTACTGTTCCTTTTATTTTTTGAGTTTTTTTTCTTCTTTTGTAGTTTTGTTTTTCATTCGTAGTTTTGTTTTTCTTTCATAGTTTTGTTTTTTTTTACAAATTCTCTGTCAGGTTTCTGGTAGTCTTCTTTAGTATGTAGTTAGAATAGAATGTGCCCTCAGAGTAGGTATTATTATTTTTTTTCTTCATAATTTTGTTTCTTTACTAACTTTCACAAACTCTCTTTGTCAGGTTTTAGTATTGTCTTTTTCGGTACGTAGTTAGAACGAAGTAGACCTTTTGAGATAGGTATTGTTTTTTTTGTGTTTTTTTTCACACTTTTTTTACTAATTTTTACAGATTTTCTTTGTTAGCTTTCCGGTGTTGTTTTCTTCAGTATATAGTTAGAACGGAATGGGCCTTTTAAGATAGATATTGTTTTCACCTTCTTGATTTTTTTTCTTCTTACTCCTCTTAAATAGCATTTTTTTTTACTATGTTTTTTGTTAGGTTTCCAGTCGTATCATTTGAATTGGTTTTTGAGGTGAGTATTGTTTTCTCCATTAGAGAACTGTTGTAAATTAGGTGATTTCTATCTTTTAAGGAGCTACCCCCACTCACACACACCTGACACCTTATTAGCCAATCAAATTGCGCAAAAAATTTATATATTAATTAATAAAAAACTTTTGATATTATATAACTTTTAATCTACTAAACCATTTTAGATGATTTAACTACCAAAATGATTCTCTCAAAAAGTGGATTCTAACAAGCCCAAAACTATTAAAATCCAATTACTAGATCATAAGATCAATCTAGATTTATATAATATTATATAGTATATTAAAATATTATATAATATTTATAGTAATACAAATCAATATCATATTACAATCTAGTAATTGGAATTTAATAATTTTAGGTTTTTAGAATCCTCTCTTTGAAAGGATCATTTTGGTAGTTAAATTATCTAAATTGGTCTGCTAAATCAAAAGTTATTTAATATTAAATTTATATATAAATTTATAATTTTAATTAAAAAATTTTTTATAATTTTGGCTGGAATTTGATAATTTTGGCCAGAATTACACCTGATACTAGTGTTCCGCACGGATCGAATCGGACGGATATTTTTGAAGATCCGGACCCGATCCGAAAAACCGGATCGGGTCCAAGTTCAAATCCGGATCTGAGTAAAAAGACCCGAGTCCGATCCGGGATCCGATAAATAAAAAAAACCTCTAATCGGCCAATAAGCAAGAACACCGATTGGGCAAAATTGAATTGTACGTACGTAGTGATGAGACCTCCTGAATTATTATAATCATAATTATGATCAAATTATTAACTAATACTTAATAATTATAATCATAATTATGATCAAATTATTAATACTTAATAATTATAATCATAACTATGATCAAATTATTAACTAATACTTAATAATTATAATCATAATCATAATTATGATCAAATTATTAACTAATAATGCTTAAATAATATATGCC
>QKWP01000032.1:535772-675409 GCA_003550325.1 Gigaspora rosea
AAAAAGGATCTTATAATTCTTATACGAATTCATAAAAAAAAAAAGGTTCTTAAGAGTTCTTAAGTTCTTATTCAATATTCATATAAGAAGTAGCTCTTAGCTCTTATACAATATTCATAATGCTTTTTTTTTCTTTAGAAAAATTTTAAAACGCTCTTCTTTATGATGGCTTAGAGATTATCTGTAGAATTAACCAATCAGAGTACACAACCTACAGCCAATCAGTGTACGCTATTTGAACGGATCCTAACGGGTATACCGGATCGGATCCCCCACATGGATTCGAATTTTGTCAGATCTTACATTTTATGAATTTGGATCTGATTCAACCCCTCAGATCCGAATCGGATCCGGATCTCGGATCGGATCTGCGGAACACTACCTGATACATTGGCTAACCCACCCACCCACCAAAAAATCACCTGATTTCTGTTAGCTCCCTTAAGATTTTTTTTTAGTAGTTTTACTTTTTTACTAACTCTCACTTCTAGCATTGATGTTTTTGGTGTGTAGTTGGAACAGAATAGGCCTTCTGGATAAGTATTTTTTTTTTTTTTTTTTTTTTTTGGTTTTACTTTTTTTACTAACTTTTACTATTTCTTATTGTCAAGGTTCTGGTATCATCACTCTTGGTATATAGTTAGAGCGAAATATGCTTTTGGGTGGGTATTGGTTTTTTTTTTTATTATTTTCGTTTTACTAACTCGTTAACTCTCTATGTTAGTTTTTTGGCATCTTTGCTTTTAGTGCATACTTGGATCTCTGTTATCAGTCATCATGTGAATTTTTTAGATTATAAAGTTGGATATTTTTTTGCACAATTATTAATAGGTTGTTCTGGTTGGTTATATTAGTATGTTTTCTTTTTAGTATAATTGTTGGTTATGAATCACGATAATTTTTTTTTTATATTCGGCATTGTATTTTTTTTTAATAATAAATATACGATATTTTTATATAATTATTTTTCAATTAATAAAAGAATTTTTGTTTTCGCATAATCGATCATAGGCAGTGATGTCACTTGGTTATTTGGCTGGCCAATGGCCGCAGCCATTGGCCGAGGCCAAAAGGCCAAAAATATAAATTTCATTTTTGGCCGAAACGGCCAAATAAAACTAGTAATTTGATTGGTTAAATCTTAAATTAAGTAATTTTTCTATATAACTTACTAAACCTTTGTTTATTAAACCTTTGCTCAAATTACTTATTAAACCTTTGTTCAAATTATACTTTTATATAACTTTTTAAACCTTCGTTTAAATTATTTTTTATATAGTTTATTAAACTTTCACTTAAATTATTTTTATATAAGTTATTAAACCTTCACTTAAATTATTTTTTATATAATTTATTAACTTTAGCTAGATTTTTTTTTATATAGCTTAACAATTATTACTTAAGTTATCTTATATATTAATATGCTTTCAAAACGAAATTTCAAGCAAACTATTATAATTAAAAAAGAACTTGAAAAGAATCGTTAGATTTAATTATTCTTTCACGTATAGTTAAATATCGATCCGTTCTATAAGTTTTATTAATTCCAATAGTTCGTCAATTTCTTTATCGCAACTTTAGTAATAGCACATGAAAATAGATAACTATAGTGTTAATTAACTTTTTTTGGAAAGGTAATATACAATAAATACAATTCAAGAATATTGGTTCTTATAGTTAATAGTGTGGCTTTAAACAAAACCAGTACGTATATGTAATATATATTAACATTAGTATGCATATAATACAGTATTTTTATATACATTTCTTTTTTATTACTATACAGAGAAATTTGGCCACTTGGCCGTTTGGCCATTTGGCCATTGGCCAACGGCCATATCGGCCAAATAATTTTTATTGGCCTGGCCAATTGACATTCAACTTTGGCCGCAAAATTTTGGCCATTTTGGCCAAATAATTATATATTGGCCGATGGCCAATTAAATTTTCTTTGGCCGATTAAATTGCCATCACTGATCATAGGTTGTAAAGTGACCATTGGTGATATAAATTTTGATAGTTTGGCGCAGTTTCTATGTAATAGGCATTTAAAATTTCTTTAAAACTTTGATCAAAGATATCTCGGCACCTACTCAATCAAATTCGATAAAAATTTTTTTATTCAAATTCTACAGATCTGTAGAATTTAACTAAATAAATTCATCAAATTTGATCGAGTGGGTACTGAGATATCTTCAATCAAAGTTGGCTTAAAAATTTTGGCACGTAATAGCTAGGGTTAGTAAACTATAGGGGCCAACTTATGATATATATAGCTAATAAAATGTCATGCATGATCTTGTATAACAATCAAATAGATTGATAATAAAAAAATTCATGATACTATACTAACAAGTTTTTTAGCAATAATAACCAAGCACTGATTTAACATATGTTATTGCTATACTCTATTGCTGCTAGTTGGTAGGTTTATATAGAGATTGCATACATATTGGTATTTGCAGAGACAAAATTCACATCTTTAAAAATAATTGAAATTGTTAAATGCAATCTTATTACTAACTCTATATATACTTAACAACTATACTTTGTAAATTATTTAAAAAAGATACTTCAATATGTACATAATATTAAGGTAAAATATCATTAGCAAATTTATAGTGGTGAAAATTTTCAAAGGATCTTGTGTACCTGTGAAATCTTTTGGCGAACTGCAATATAATTCGAAATATTTCGCAAAAAATATTTTTTGAAATATTTTATTTCAAACTAATTCGAAATATTTTCAATTATTTTAGACCTGAGAAATCATGCTGGATCAAGTATATCTGTAATCTGGGTCATATCAAAAGCATATTGGACATATTGGACTATATTTCGAAATATTTCAAAAATTTGTATAAAGTTACAAAATCAGATTGGATCTTTATAAATTAGATTTTTTTTTGGTTTGTTTTTTGTTTCATTTTGTTTTTGCTTTTATTTATTTTTTTAATTTTTTTTACACTTTACAAAAATACTAGTCTTTTGCAAGAAAACCAACAACTATTTGGCACTTTGTAAGAACACCAATTTGACTTTGTGCACCAACTCAGACTTCTGACACTTTGCAAAAACACAACTAATTTCTCCAGCAATTTTCAAATTTCCAAGAATGCTTCTTTAAAGAGATAATTTAGTTTGGCACAAGTTTTCAAAAGTATTTGCAAGTATTCGCAAGTTTTTGCAAGTTTTTAGTTTTTTTTTTAAACTTTTTTAATTAATTTATTTTATTTTAAATTTTCAAGAACGCTTCTTTAAAGAGATGATTTAGTTTGGCACAAGTTTTCACAAGTATTTGCAAGTTTTTGCAAGTTTTTGCAAAGTTTCGCTTTATTTATTTCTTTGTTTGATGTTTTTTGGTTTTTTTCTTAATTTTTTTATTAATTTATTTTATTCTGGCACTTTGTAAAAACACTTACTAACTTCTCTAGCATTTTGCAAAAACATACTAGATTTCTCTAGCCTATTTTTTAGAAGTGTTTAAACAAAAGAAAAAAATAAAGGTGATAGTCAAAACAAAAAAGATAGCTGAAGCAAAAATGATAGTTAAAACAAAGAAGCAAAGATAATAGCTAACTGTGGAGTGTGTAAAAATAAGTGTATAGAGTTAGTTTTTTTATTTTTTTTCTACAAATAGTAATGGAATTAGATGCGAAAAAGTGTGAAAGTAGTTAAAATAATATGAAATAATGTAAAAATAATTTTGCAAAAAATATATAATAATTAAAATATAATATATAATAAAATATGTAATATTTATTAAAATATATATTTAATTTAAAAATGTAATATATATAATGTATAATGATAATAATAAAAAAATATAAAATTTTATATTAAATCGTAAAAATTTTAAAAAGTTTGAAATTTTACGAATTATTGCAAATTATTGCAAAATATTGCAGATTTATACAATAATATACGAAATATTACCTCCTGTGACCCCTGAAAGAGATAATTAAATAGAGGTTTGCATTGTTTTATTTGGTCTATTTACAATATTTTACAATATAATTTGACCTTTTAGAAGTCACAAGAGATAATATTTCGCATATTATTGTATAAATCTGCAATATTTTACAATATTTCGCAATAATTCACAAAAGTTAAAATTTTTTAAAATTTTTACAATTTAAATAAAATTTTATATTTTTTTATCATTATACATTATATATATTACATTTTTAAATTAGGATTTTAGTAAGCAGTGCACCCTGCACTATAGTGAACCACTGTGCACCCTATAGCAACAAATATAAATAATAATTAGAGTTAGAGTTAGAGTTAGGGTTAGAGTTTAGGGTTAGGGTTAGGGTCAAGATTAGTACAGAATTGCGAGAGGATCATTTTTTGTTAAAAATGCAGCAGGGTTACCCTAGTAAAATTTTGAGAAACATAAAAGGGGTGCACTGCTTACTAAAACTCTTTAAATTAAATATATATTTTAATAAATATTACATATATTTTTTTTTTATATTTAAGTTTCTGCTCTGGGCGAGAGTTTATTTAATCAAGCCTGTGGATCAAGGGCGCCTCTTTGGGCACACCTACAATTGTTACATTGAATGAGAGTACAACTAGCCACACATACAACTTTTGGTTATCTAATTGAAGTAGTCCGCCCGAAGGTTCTATACTAGTTGCCATACCTACAACTCAACTAGGGAATTGCTTATTTAAACCCTCTAGTCCAATGCTTCGCATGTCAATCCTACTTGTGATCACTAGTACAGCCCTCTGAAATATTAGTCAGTCGAAGACAGTTCCGGATGCTAACTACATACTCTTAGGACTAATTTATCTTCGCAGTACACTTGGTAGAGCAGTTCCTGTGCCACACAGGTATTACCTACACTTCGGTAACTTAAGCACTCACCGAGGCAAGCAACTTGCAGTTAGAGGATATCTAACTGCTACCATTATCTACTTCTGCCCTTGAAAGGTTCACACCGACCCCAGTACCCACCATTACTTTCCTACCAGTCCATCACCGGATACTCCAAACTTCCAATCCAGTTGGCCCAGAAGGGTTGATCTACTCAGCATTAGGTGCTACTATGGTTTTTCTTCTCCTGGTACCTAATTCCAGAACATAGATCCTTTTCCTCCAGTACGACTCCAGCAGCCAGGTTGGTGGACCCTCTCCTCCGAAGGTTATATTGTCCAGTTCTCCAGCTCTGGTTTCCGATATTCTGGTTCTGGTAGCACCATCAAAGATCGTTGCTACCTCCTTATCTGGGACTTTTCAAATGGGTTTTCATTTCCCCAGTTTCTTGGATTTGTCTGTGTCACCAGATACAACTTCGCCCGAAAGCTCTCATTCGAGATAGTAACCAAGGACTACAGGTGATATACCCAACCAATCAACAGGAAACAGTTACCATAACACAGGTCTATTTTTCCAAAGTGGCGCCAGTGGGATTTGAACTCTAGACCTGCCACTTGGGGGTGACAACTTACCAACTTCCTTAAGTTGCCACACCCTAATATTACATATTTTATTATATATTAAATTTTAATTATTATATAATTTTTATAGTATTATATTACATTACTACATATTATTTTAACTACTTTCGCACTTTGTCTCATCTAATTCTATTACTATTTGTAGAAAAAAAATAAAAACTAACTTTACACACTTATTTTCATATACCCACAGTTAGCTATTATCTTCGCTTTTTTGTTTTAACTATAGTTTTTGCTTCAGCTATTTCTTTTGTTTTGACTATCACCTTTATTTCTCTTTTTTTCTAAACACTTCTAAAAAATAGGCTAAAGAAATCTAGTATGTTCTTGCAAAGTGCTAGAGAAGTTAGTGTTCTTACAAAGTGCTTGAATAAAATAAATTAATAAAAAATGTTTAAAAAAAAACCAAAAAACGTCAAGTAAAAAAATAAATAAAGCGAAACTTTGCAAAAACTTGCAAAAACTTGCAAATTCTTGCGAAAACTTGTATCAAACTAAATCATCTCTTTAAAGAAGCATTCTTGGAAATTTAGAATAAAATAAATTAATTAAAAAAGTTTAAAAAAAAACCAAAAAACATCAAACAAAAAAAATAAATAAAATGAAACTTCGCAAAACTTGCAAAAACTTGCAAATGCTTGCGAATACTTGCGAAAACTTGTGCCAAACTAAATCATCTCTTTAAAGAAGCGTTTTTGAAAATTTAGAAATTGCTAAAGAAATCTGAGTTGGTGTGCAAAGTCAAATTAGTGTTCTTGCAAAGTGCTGAATAGTTGTTGGTTTTCTTGCAAAAGACTAATTTTTGTAAAATGTGAAAAAATTAAAAAAAAATAAATAAAAAAAACAAACCAAAATCAAAAAACAAACCAAAAAAAGATCTAATTTATAAAAGATCTAATCTGATCTTGTAACATCATACAAAATTTTGAAATATTTCGAAATATTTTGAAAATATAGTCCAATACACTCTTGGTATGAACAGGTACAGATATACTATCTAGCTTGGTTTCTTAGGTCTAAAATATTTTAAAAATATTTCGAAGTATTTTGAACTAAAGTATTTTTGAAATTATTTCCAAATTATTTAGAAAACTGCAGTTTGCAAGTTCTTTTAAAAAATTTCACAGATTTGTACGATCTTTCGAAAGATTTTGCCACTATAAAAAAATAAAACCTTATATTAACTCTAACTAGTTTGGTTTTGAGTAATTAAAATAAATAAGTTTGAAACAATTTATAGGCTTTGAGTTGTGCGTATGATCTCTTATCTTCGTTTTTTTTTATCTTATATGAATATATGATTCAGTTTTTTTAACAATAAAAAAGCAGCTATAAAAGTTCTTTATGATTAATTATTTACTTTTGTCTATTTTGAGTTTTGAAAAAAAAAGAAATCCTGGTAACAGGTTATTTTTAAAAAAAATTAACAATCAAGACTTTGACCAATCAAACACAATATATATGAACTTATATAATTTTCATATAAAATGCCAATTTTTGCATTACTATTATACTTGTGTAATATTAGAGTTGCCTCCATAGTTTTACTAACCTCTAGGTAATAAGTGCTTGGTGTTTCAGATTACACAAAAATAGTTGACCCATCCGACATCAAGTGATCGTCAAAAATAGTGATCACGTGACTTTTTTGCATTTTAATTGGCCAAAAGACCAGAGATATATAAGTTATATTTCTTTGACCAGAGATGCCTAGAAATGACCTAAAAAAAACAGTTAAAAAAAATTAATAAAATAAAAAAAGAACATTTTTTTAAAAAAAAATAATAAGGCCATATAAAGTTATTTTTTGGTTCTCATAACCCGGCCGGGTTACAAAAGCTAAGTTATAAATTTTAAAATTATATATATATAATATAGCTCAGCTAGGTCAAAAGAATCAAATAACAATATTTAAATTATATATATATGATAACCAATAGGAGATCATCAAAAATATTATGTGATAAAGCTACCGGCACCCTAGTACAGCAGTAAGACCGACAATATTATGTGGTACTGGACTTGATTAATACTGGACAATATGCTATGATCTGTGCAGCAGGTAGTTTCGTAGAAAAGATCTGATTGGTGCACTTTTCATAGGTAGTTCTCGCATAACAATAGAACGTGATAATTTATAAGCAAATTTGCATGACAGGTTAAATTTTTAAAAATATTTTTTCACAAAAATTTTCAATTAAATAGATTCTAAACAAGCTAACTCATTCATATCAGAATGTACTAAGCATTCAAATCACTTGCGATCAAACATGTTATGTCAAGATCCATACCACTAATAATACTAAGAAGGTAAAACGATCGATAGACCAGTTCTACAGGTATATATTAATAAAATCAAATTTAACTTTATTTCTGAATATTATATTTACAAACAGTAAAAGCAATTTTTTAAGAAATTTGATCATGTCAACTAAAACTTGGTTCTAACCACGTATTCTTTTGACTTTACTGGAGGATTGCTTTCCATGACGCTTTGTTGGATTGTTCATATTATTGCAGCTCCTGCAGAATGGTCATGTGCTCTTTGATATGGATGGTAGTGATGCCACCGAAATTGATTTTTGAAAAAGGCCTATTTCATCTTCATTAGAGAAAATTAAAATTTTTTATAAGGAAGAGCAAATAAAATTTATATAGGTATGTTCCTTATAATTTTGTCTATTCAAAAAAAAGTATCAAATAATTTCGTCTTTCAAGTAAAATAGGTCAAAGACAATTTCGTCTTCAAATTTTAATTTCGGGTTTTAGAACCTGAAATGCTTTCGTCCTCATATATAGTAGATGGTTCAATTTCAAAGCTTCTGCAGAGGTAACAAACATCTGGGTAGATTTTTGCAGAATAATATAGTTTTTCAATTGGGGAATCACAGGTCCAAGAGTCATTAACAAAGACACGCTTAAAAATTTCTCGAATAGGATCATCAATTTCATCTATCGTATTCTCGTTATCTTGTTCTTCATGATAAAAATCGCTACTTCATTAATCCCAACTTCATTAATCCCATAATTATCTTGATTATTTTGTGCGCTATCATTGTTCTCATCATTCTTATTGTTCTTATCATTCTCATCATTCTCATCATTCCCATAATTCTCATCGTTCTCATCGTTTTCATCGTTCTCATTGTACTCATTGTACTCATTGTTCTCATTGTTCTCATTATTCTCATTATTCCCATTATTCTTATCATTCTCATCATTCTCATCATGTTTTTGATAAGAATGACTAGGACCAGCAATTAAACTTCTATCATCTTCCCTATCGCTACTTCATCAAAAGATTCTTCCACTTCGCAATTTGGCCCAGTTGGTGTAGTCGTTGATAATTTGCAAGCATTGTTGAATGTAGTTCCACACGTGTACAGAATAGTGTCTAGAAATTGAACAAGTATCTGACGGTCCTTATCTTTTAATCTTTTTGCGCTGAATAGGAGTCGTGGTTTGTCACATTCAACACAGGTAATGGTTATTCCAACATTTTTAGCACATATTGAAGAGGGGCAGAAAGGCATTGAATGATTTACTTTTCCTTTTTTTCTTCCTCTTTTTTTGTTTAGGCTTAGTAATGGATGTTTGTTCTCGATGTGAAGGTCTGTATTTTTCTGTTGTAATTGAACCATAAAGCTCTTCAAAAGGTTTATAATGTAAGACTGCACTGGGAATTGGATTGGGAAGGCAATGAAGTTGATTGAAGATCTCGTTTGGACATCGGGAAGGTTGGCAAATCAGACAAGTATTTTCACCACATTTCTTTATTGTAAAAAAATAATGCCTCACAATGCAATAGTGATCAAAAAATTCTTTCAAGCGTGGCTATGAAGAATAATATTATTGACTCATACTCATGACTTTTGTTTAACTGCATATTAATATACACTTACCTGTTGGTTTAGATATTTTATTTTATAATCACAAAAAGTATCATCAACTAAATAGATATTTTTCCAAAATTGTTGGATATCCTTATCATTCGCAGCATCAAATGTTTTAAATAGGATGCCTTTTAAAGATTGCCATTCAAACACTTCACGGACAAGATGAATCAGTTCCTGAATACTTTTTATGAGTTCATCCTTTAAGGTGGGGTTGGATTCGGCAATTTCTCGAATTTATTTTATTGAATTGGCTTTTTTAATAAGTTTCTCATATTTTTCATCCATTTCTGTTTGCATCAGCCCAACACTTTGTAAACCAAGGTTGAGTGTTGACATTATGCGTTCGACAGGGTTCTTTCAGGAATGCATAGGCGGAGTCCTCACTGCTACGAAATAATCAAGGTCGAATGCTAAAAACAAACAGATGTAAGATAACTGAACTCGCATATATGTTTATAGGTAGTTGGACCACCATCTGTGTAAAGGCATAAGATGGGGTTAGTTATATTTGTGCTAGTAAAATATCACGAAGCTCTGTCATATGACGTAATGGGGAAGAAGGTAGAAAGATTGGATCTTTTAATCCAATATTATTTCTCTAGCATAAAAATTACCGTCTATTGTTTCATGAATACTACAGAGCATTGTCACACTAGGCACCATTCCTGTCTTTGTAAAATCATAGTCGCTTACTGTAAACGTCATATTTTTTTTACAATAACTTGTTTCTCCCCCTCGACCACTGCTATGGGATACCCATGTTCTCCGATCTTACATCAGTGTTTATCGTCTAAAAAAGCAAATATTGTGATATTACAAAATTTAACTGCAAATTCCTTTTTATAGCGAAATAGGGCAGACGCATAATGAGCATCCGGATGATTGGCATGCAATTGTCACGATTGAACCATAAATTTGAGAGGTAAGCGACCCGTATATTGTATGCTAGTTAAGTATATTGGGTTTTTTGGCCAGAACTGTAATCTGAGCCATTAGACACTAGGAACTGGCGTATTAGGTGGACATAGGACCCTGAACATGTAGTACAGAGATCATACGTTATGCATTTCAGCAAAAACTCCCAAAATTTGAAAAGCAGAAAATCAGTTTTTGGCAATTATCTTGGCATCCAGTAGTCCAATTTGAATGAACTTTTTCTTAAAATGAAGCTCTCAGTGAGGCGCATCTAACAAAAAAAGTTCATTCAATTCTGATTACTGGATCAAAAGTTATTTAAATAAATAGATTTTGTTGTTTTCAGCAAATTAGGTCAAAATTGGCCAAAATCCAGTTATGACCTATATGAGAGATGTCCAGGGTCCTGTGGACATTTATATTCAATTTGCTGTAGAAGATCATTCACAGAAATTGCAACTGCGAGGTGTGTAATTTGATCGTGGCATCTTTTATCAACAGCAGTTACTAGATTGGTGGCTTTACCTGCGAGAAAACGAGCTGCCATCTACCAAAACTTATCATATCTCTCAGGTCTTCCGTTATTATGCCTTCGAAGGTCAACTGTAATATCAGGGTCACCAAGTTCTAATGCAAGTTTTATATGGTCATCTACTTTTTTTACATTGGTAGACTCTGCAGCTGACATATCACTGGTTAACATATAGTAAATAGTTCTCAATGGTGCTGGGTTAATTTTGGGCAATAGTAAGTCACAGGTACGTATGAATTAGCTCACATTCTACATGAATAATATTTAGGTGCATCATTCTGTAATTCTCCAGTAATCGTATTGTTTTTTTTACTATTTTTGATTCATCAGCATTACCTTCAATTTTCCAAATAAATGTAACATTATAGGTGTTTTTTCCGGAACTGTATCAGTATTCACCAATCTTAAATGTAAATGCCTATGAAAGACCTTGGATAAAACGTAGTCGTTGCCTAAAATAAATGAGATTTATGTTAATGGTTTGTATACACTATTTGCAATGTGGAATATAGTACTATTTATTCACCGCAATAGCGGTAATAAGAGGTATAACCCCGGTTTTCTAGGAGCTTGAAGGGTCCATAGCAAGTCAGAGATCTACTGGGTTATTTCTCCAATTGTGAAATAAATGTATTATTTTTCGTTTTTATATGATGCGTGATGGACTATAATTACCACTCTAATTAATAAAAAAACCAAGTTTCTGACAATGCAAGCTATTTCCTTGTCAATGTTTGTTATTTTCCTGGAAATCCAGAGAAATAACAAGCGTTGACGAGGAAATAACTTGCATTGCTAGAAACTTGGATTAAGGTAGTGATAGCTTTAGTGATTATAAGTAGTAAAACTCCATCATGTGATCATATAGAAACGTAGAATAATTAACTATTATTAATTTATTATTTTTTTTATAGCACAGTTCAAAAATATATTATAGCATTTGGTTTCTCAATACCCAAGGTGTTATTAATTAAAAAACAAATAGGATCATTCATATACAGTAGTTGATATTAAAATTGTATACTTGCATTGGATCCTTTGGCATATGTTCTTCGAGATTGATAGGCTTCCACAGAGGGTAACTTTGTAAAATTTCTTCAAGTTTTTTATATTTTGTTTTATTACACGCATCTATCCATACATTTTTTTCATAAATATTAACTGACATTGCTTTTTCAATGCTTCTGATAGGGACTTCGCTTTCATAATTCAATGCAGTTACTTCTCGTTTATCAAGTAAATATTTTGCATAATTAGAAATTGCGATTACAAGATTATCAAATGCATTGTATAGCCAATTAAAATTGGGTGATTGCATCCATAATGATGTGAGATAAGGGATAAGCGAATGACAGTGAAGATTTAGCTCGTTTGCGTCAAATAATGGCCTGGCTTTTTTATATGCCTCAGGATTTGCTCAATCAAGAAACTCAAGAAATAATTGAGGTATAAGCAGTTCCATTCTTGTAATTTTGTCCTATCATGCATATCTATATACCAAAGTGCATCTGACAAAGCAATTATGAACTGCTTTCCTTTATTATCTGCGAGGGTTTGTGTTGACCAACTGCTTTTGTGCTGCTGAATCTATTCGACAATATCTAAATGTAATTGTTGTTTTTAGTTTGGTTGTAAATACTTGAAAAGAGGAGCATAAAGCTGTCTGTTTTGTGCAGATTGCATTATGTTATCCAATGTATTATGTGAATTACAAGGCTGTAATTCGTTAGCACTAAGGTGATAATGAACATTTCTTCCGAACTCATTCGTAAGTTCAATAATATTGCAATCAGGACTTGCTTGTGATGTATCAGTTGATGGGTTTATTGATTTGCTTAATTCAATTATTTTTATTTGCTCAACATCAATTGACACATTAGATGGTATTTATCGATTATCTTATGAAAGAATTCTCTGAGCGTCATTTTATATGGAATTGGATGTATGTACTATCCATACAATATTTTACTTCCCTTTGATACACGAACATTTGCAAAAGGCATTGTTAAAATTGTTGCAATAAATTTTGTTGTGAAATTATTTTATAACTATTATGTGATTATGTGATGTACTTTTATTATCAATTTCATTGAGTGAATATCTATTTATACAGAAACATTGGCATCTGCTTCTGGTTTTATTTCAAGTTCACCGCACAACGATTTAAGCCAATCAATCAATCAATTATGGAAGTTGAGAACACGAATACATAAATATATGGGTTGCCGTCAATAGAAATCAGGTAGATTAACATTCTAAAAAAATTAATGCCTTAAATTTCACAGCTCATGGCCGATGAATTTCAAAGCTATTATTATCATTTAGTGGTTAAAGAAAGCTTAAAACCTAAGCTTTCTTTTGACTACTAAGTGATATTAATAGCTTCGAAATTCACTGGCCATGAGCTGTGAAATTTAAGGCATAAATTTTTTTTAGAATGTTAATCTGCCTGATTTCTATTGATGGTCAGCCAGTAAGTATTCCTACTGCTTGATTTCCCCATTTAAGAAAAGTAACCTAAATAAATTTGAAATTGCTTTTGATGGAGAAGATATCACTTGACCCGAATTGGATGAAGATATATGGCAGCTCATATACTAAATAGAAGTATTATATCATTTTTAATCTTTTATTGTCTTTATTTGTGATACCAAATAAAATCCTTGTAATTACAATATTATTTATTTGGTAAGTTTCTTTATTTCTATGATGCTATTTACTATTATCTCTTTTGCAAGCTGCAAAAGTAAATAGCGTCATCTGAATTGTATTCTATAGGGTAAATTACAGGTTTTTTTTACAATTCATTCAAAGAATAAGCGAATACAATAAGAAGATTTTTGATAAAGTTAGAACCATAAATATACCATAATTCAAAAGTAATTGTAATGGCAATTTCTTTTTGAGTTATTGCATAGTAATGGTGCAAAAATTCAGTGGTACTGTGGTCTCCGGGCCAAATCAGGATAGAAATTTATTTGTTGGTTCGAGATCATGATGCTGCCAAATTTTCGTGCTATTACTTACATATATTGATATGTTGCAATGCATAAGTAAATACTATAATATATTTTTAATAATAATAATATGATCCAATAGGGAGTGAATATAACTGGATTTGACAGGGATTTGGAAATAATAGGCGTATAATCAATAAAAGAAATTAGTATCATGATTGGATGGAATATGATACATTATATATACGCTAGTGTTCGGGTGAAACCTGAATTTGCAGATCATTTACAGATCAAATTGGGGCGAAACTAGTTTTGGAGGGTTTCGGACTTATAGAATGAAATTAAAATTCCTCTGGACACTCTCTAGATGAAATGTTTCGGATTTGGAAAATAATTTTGCTCGAAAACACTATATGCGCATTTAGCATTGATCATGACCTTAATTTATAATATATATTTATCAGTAATTTTATATTTTATGCACCTTTTCTTATTAAACGCATCTTGTTAAAGTGCATTTTATAACCTTTTTTACTTTTGATCAATGGAAGTAGAAGTTTGGTTATTAATCATGGGAGATGAAGTTAAACTTGTTCAATTTATGCTCAAAAAGGAATTTCTAAAAAGTCATTTTATCTGGTTTATACTGTTTTGTGTGCATGACTTTGGCTTTATATGCGATAATATAATTTATGATTATTAATACTAAAATATCATAAATCTTGTTTAGTTCTGTTTAATGGAAATTTGATTTGAGCTGGTTGCTAAGCTGTAAGGGTTAATTAGCTATATATATACTATATATCGTGCATCTGATTAATAGATATTAATAAAATAAATCAGGGGTTTTTTGTATTTGCCAATTATTAATTAATATACATCTTATGCAATTACATTTTGTTGATAATCAAAATTTTGAGGGCCCGATTTTTTATAATTTGAAGCCTGAAGTTTTGGCATCACTTATATAATATGGACAGTATAATTAAATATTTTGGGTTTTGTGCTTAATATTAATTATCTTAATATAATTATAGTTATTTTTCCAGCTCATACGTTACTTTATTTAATACTATAATGCCAGGTCATTATTTTTTAAAATTAAAATTTAAATTTTATAATTTAAAAAATTTTAAAAATTTTTAAATAAAAGTCCGGCCTGTTGGGTCATTTTTTTTTAATGTTATGAGAACCAAAAAATTAATTTATATAGCCTAATAATAATAATAATAATAATAATAAAAAAAAATAAAAAAAATTTAAAATATAAAAAAAATAAAAAAAATCCCCGTAAAAATAATAAAATTAAAAAATTAAAAAAAATAAAATAAAAATAAGAAAAAAAATATTAAAAAATAAATTATAATAATAATAAGAAAAAATGTGCTTGTCACTGGCAGTAACAGTAACCAGATTAGGGTTAGGATTAGATTTAAAGTTAAAAAAAGGTTTATTATAATAAAACACCTTAAGAAGCATTTTTAGCTAGAAAAAAATATTGGTTTCATAGGCACAATTTGAAGTTAGGGGAGCGCCATTTATCATTTGATTTTTTGCTACTAAGAGGCTACCCCCCTCCCCCCACCTGATCGTCAAATACCGCAATTTGATTGGCTAAAATTTTTAAAATTTGTAAAAATTTGTAAAATTTAGCATTAAATAACTTTTGAACCAGTGATCCATTTTGGATGATTTTACCACCAAAATGTTCGTCTCAATGTGACGATTCCAACGAGTCTAAAATCAACAAAATCCAATCACAGGATCCCATGATCGTTATAGATTTGTCTGCTTTAATTATATTATTTTCGTATATATTATTAAAAATTAGAATTTAATATTTTTGCCATGTGCGCTATAGTGCACCTCATATGATTTGGTGTAATGTGAAATCAAAACAACCAAAATAACCCATTTTTTTGTTAGTTAGGGTTAGGAGAGGTTAGAATAGTGTGTAGGCGAGAAAAAAGGGCTTATCCCTTAGATTGTAACACAGGCAAATTTGCCTGCGTATTTTAAAATTTTTAATAAAATTTTAAATATTGATTTTAGTCATATCTTTTCTAAGTAAAAAATATTCTTTGAGTTTTGTTTTAGTAACTTTGTTATAAATTTTTTTTAAAATCATTAGAAAACTTTAATATAATAAATGTTTAAAGTTCTTGTATTGGCATTTTTACTATTAAAATTTTTCTTTAGATTTTTTCAAATTTTATATGTTCCACGTCTATAAAAAAAATCTTTACTTCTAATACAAGTCTTAATTTTTACAAGTAAATCATTAAAGTTGCAATAATGAAAGTTGTCATCCTTTATATAAACTACGATATTGTCTTAAGAACTATAGTTCTAAAATTAAAACTAAATAAGATTGCAGAAAAATTGTAATAAAATTTTTTAAAAAAATTTTTTCTTAAAATTATCTATTTTCAGCTTATATGTAACTATAATTTATTTTCTTATAATATAAAAACTAATTTTGCAAAAAAGTAATCCTTATTTTCAAATATAATTGTACAAAGTTTTATTTAATTATTTTAGCATTTTAAAAAAGTAAATCAGAGCTAAAAAAGTGCAAAAACGCAGGCAAATTTGACTATGTTCTACTACAATCTAAGGGATAGTAAAATTTTGCAAAGAATTTTTTTTGTTAGAGCGCGAAGAGTGGTTTCATAAGCAAAATTATGAGCCACGGGCGATTTTTAAAAGATTGCTATTTTTTCTTGATTTCACGTTATACCTGATCCTACAATCTGATTGGTTTATCAGATGGGTGCGTTACAACGCATATGCGCTAAATTACATAAACCTAAACATTATTATTAAAGATCTTATAAATTTAATATTAAATACTCTTGAACTAGTGATCTGTTTTGGATGATTTTACTACCAAAATGCTCATCTCAATGAGACGATTCTAAAAAACCTAAAATTGTTAAATTCTGATTACGGGATCCAGAGATCGTTATAGATTTGTATTATTTTAATAAATTATATTAAAATAACACAAATCTATAACGATCTCTGGATCACGTGATCAGAATTTAACAATTTTAGGTTCATTAGAATCGTCTCATTGAGATGAGCATTTTGATAGTTAAATCATCCAAAACGGATCACTGATTCAAGAATTATTTGATATTAAAGTTTATAAGATCTTTAATAATAATTTTTAATACTGTATATGATATACGAAAATAATAGAATTAAAGCAAACAAATCTATAACGATCTTGGGATCCTGTGATTGGATTTTGATGGTTTTAGGCTCATTGGAATCGTCTCATTGAGATGAACATTTTGGTAGTAAAATCATCCAAAACAGATCACTGGTTCAAAAGTTATTTAATGTTAAATTTTAAAAAATTTTAAAAATTTTAATAATTTTAGCCAATCAAAAGTTATCTGCTATTAGGACCTGATAATTTTCTGACCCTCTCCCTCTACCCTAAAAATCAGTTGATAAATGGCGCTCCCCTTATTGTAATTTGTAATTTTTTGAATTTTTTGTCATATCTAATCTAGCAATTTGATTGGCTTAGAACTGTAACTACAGTTACAAATGGATTTGCCCTAATAATAAAACTGTATAAAAAAAATTAAATAAATTAAAAATAAATAAAAATAAAAATAAATTATTAAAATAAAAAAAACATAAAAAAAAATAAATGATATAGTAATTTAAAAAAAAAAATCACTACGTGTATATATGGGGGGCCCCATAGCAAAAGGTGGTGATAGACTAAAAAAATTTTTTTGGTAGTTTTTTTAAATAGTTTCTAAATAGTCTAATTTTTACAAAAATAAAGTTTTTACAAAAAAAAAATTTTTTTAAGTATCACTACCTTTTGCTGTGGAGCCCCCCATATGATGTATGTTATATATCACTTCACAATTTATGTCAATTTTAAAATAACACATGTCAATTTAAAATTGCAAATTGACATATATCAAATAATAATTAATATTTTCACCCTGGCTCTGACCCTTCCAACCCAGTTATGTACAACATAATACAAACAGAGATTACATGACTTTTGGGTTCTTGCACTTTGACCAATAGCTAGGTTATACGAAATTCTAGTTACATAATCTGTACAACAATAATCGCCCAATCAAAATTTGAACCTGAAGTAGATTTAAATTAAACTACAAAATAAGCTACCACGATTGACAATAGTCACTGCATAGTAAAGTCCAAATTCTACTATACAAATCGATTAAATCGATTAAGGGTAGGGTAAATATAGATCATTTTTCATATAATCTGCATAGTATTACAGATTTTTATATAGAAAATAAAAATTCACCACAAGCAAATTTTTTAATGCTCTAACAAATTTTTACCAAAATTTTATAACGTGCAAATAAGAAATTTCTATTTATAGTTATTATAATTTCAAAACTTGTTTTATTTGAGAAAATTTCACTTTGAATATTACCAAAGTTTTCCCAGGTAATACTATTACCTGGGAAAATTATAGAGCCACCTGGGAAAACTTCGGTAATATTCGAAGTGAAATTTTTTCAAATAAAACAAGTTTCGAAATTATTATTACTATAAATAAAAATTTCTTATCTGCACGTCATAAAAATTTGTTAGAGCATTAAAAAATTTGCTTGTAGTGAATTTTTATTTCCTATATAAAAATCTGTAATACTATGCAGATCATATGAGAAATAATCTATGTTTACTCTACCCTTAAATAACCTTATTTGAAAGAACAAAATATACATACAGTAAAATTTTTAGCAAGATTGGTAAACATTTATTATTTGACTTTTAACTTTTATGTTAGATGAAAAAATTAAAATTTTTTAAAAAAATATATTCGACAAACATAAAAGTTAAAAGTCAAATAATAAAATATTTACCAATCTTGCTAAAAATTTACTGCATGTGTATTTTGTTCTTTTAAATAAGGTTACTTAATCGATTTTAATCGATTTGTATAGTAAATTTTGAACTTTACTATGTAGCAACTACTTGCAATCACTAAAAACCAAAGAGGTTTTTTAACGATTGCAAGTAGTTGCTATATAGTAAAGTCCAAATTTTACTATACAAATCGATTAAATTGATTAAGTAACCTTATTTGGAAGAACAAAAAATTTTTTATTGAATGTAAAAGTTAAAAATCAAATAATAAAATATTCATCAATCTTGCTAAAAATTTTACTGTATGTGTATTTTGTTCTTTCATATAAGGTTACTTAAGAGTAGGATGTACAAATTTCTAATTTCATATAAAATCGATTGTAGATCAACTTTGTATAACCAATTTATATAATATCATATGATTTACATGTAAACATCATATAATCTGACCAATCAATTATTTGTACAACCTACAAAAATCATATAGCATTCTACAAAATTTTATTTATATGTAAAGTTGATTTGTTTTAAAGCAATGGATATTGCGCAACTTCATTATTATAAACAAACTATTTAAAACTACCTATTATATAAATTTTATACAAAATGGGTGTGGCAACTTAGGGAAGTTGGTAAGTTGTCACCCCCAAGTGGCAGGTCTAGAGTTCAAATCCCACTAGTGACACTTTTGAAAAATAGACCTGTATTCCGGTAACTGTGTCTTGTCGATCAGTTGGGTACACTACCTGTAGTCCTTGGTTACTATCTTGAATGGGAGCTTTCAGGCGAAATTTTGTCTCATTACACAGACAAATCCAAGGAACCAGAGAAACAGAAACCCATTTGGCAAGTACCGAGTGGAGAGGTAGCTAGACTTTCGACAGTACCGGGGAAAAGGATCTTAGCAGTGACTGACTGAAAAACTGAATGGGCAAGAGCCCCTATAGCAAAGGGGGCCCACCAACCTGGTCACTGGAGAAACCGAAAGAAAAGGTCATGTGTTATAGAAGCATGAACCAAGGAAAGCGAGACCTTAGGCACCTAGAGCCTGGCAGACCAATCCTTCCGGGCCAACTAGATTGGTAGTCTGGGATAACTGGGGAAAAGGATCCAAAGAGTGACTGACCGGGTACTGGGGTCTAGTGAACTTCACAAGGGCAGTAGTAGGTAATGGTAGCGGTTGCAGGGTAACCCCCTGACTGCAAGTTGTTTGCCTCGGTGAATGCGTAAGTTACTGAAAGTGTAGGTGAATACCTGTGGGTGACAGGTATCACTCTACTAGGTTTACCACAGGGGCAAATGCCTTCCACTAGGTGTTTGGCTAAAGCCTCAGGGTACTTTCACAGCGAATTACTCGTGAAAGAGTATATTGAGAGGAATATTGAACATGGGTAGAAGCCAGAGAGTTTAAATGAGCAATCCCCTAGCTGGGTTGAAGGTATGGCATCTAGTGTAGAACCTTCAGGCGGACTACTTAAATTAGACAACCAAAAGTTGTACGTGTGGCTAGTTGTACTCTCGTTATATAAATGTAATATGTGGCACAGTCATATTGACTGGGCCAACCCGTTTGGATCAATAAAGTGCTGGGTACCTAAGTGGTCACCTTAATATTAAAAAAAAATAAAAAAAAATAAATTTTATACAAATTGGTCAAAATCTTAAAAAAATTTATCAGAAGCATGTTTTTATTTGCTATATAAAATCTAATATACCATGTAAAAAATGATCTACATTCACTTTACCCTTAATCAATTTTAACTGATTTGTATAGTAAAATTTGGACTTTACTATATAGCAACTACTTGCAATCATTAAAAAACCTCTTTGGTTTTTTAGTGATTACAAGTAGTTGCTACATAGTAAAGTCCAAATTATGCTATATAAATCGATTAAAATTGATTAAGTAACCTTATTTGAAAGAACAAAATACATATATAGTATAATTTTTAGCAAGATTAGTGAACATTTTATTATTTGACTTTTAACTTCAACTTTCATTAAATATATTGTTTTAAAAAAATTTTTAATTTTTTTTTCGAACATAAAGGTTAAAAGTTAAATAATAAAATGTTCACCAATCTTGCTAAAATTTTACTATATGTGTATTTTGTTCTTCCAAATAAGGTTACTTTATCGATTTTAATCGATTTCATAGTAAAATTTGTACTTTACTATGTAGTAACTACTTGTGATTACTAAAAACCAAAGAGGTTTTTTTAATGATTGCAAATAGTTGCTACATAATAAAGTCCAAATTTTACTATGTAAATTGATTAAACTCGATTAAGTAACCTTATTTAGAAGAATATAATACATATACAATAAAATATTTAGCAAGATTAATAAAGATTTTATTATTTGACTTTTAACTTTTACGTTTGATGAAAAAATTAAAATTTTTTTTAAAAAAATATATTTGACAAACATAAAAGTTAAAAGTCAAATAATAAAATGTAGGGTGTGGCGACCTAGTGTAGTTGAATTGTTGTCACTCCCCAAGTAGTTGTAACAAAAGGTACAGAGTTCAAATCCCACTGGAGACGATTTTGAAAAATTTACTTGATTACAGTAATCTGAACTCTGAGCTCGGATGTACAAATCTGTTTTCTAGGTTATACTAACTCATATTGGGAGCTCTGGCGTTGTGTTATACACAAAACTGGGCCATATAGATCCTGGGGAGTGCAGGCACTGTGTTATGCACAGAACCGAAGGACAACAGGAAACCATACTTGGCAAGACCCGAGTAAAGAGGTAGCTGACTTTCGACGGTGCCCAAACAGGAATCGAACGGGGACTGACCGTTCGGACTGACCAGAAGTGAACTTACGACGAAAGGGTTTATGCCGGACCAACTGGACCGCCAGAAGTCGCACTAGAAGAAAAGGACATGTGTGTGAAATCATGTACCAGGGTTGGGAGCCCTGGGTTCGTCAGGGCAGACCAACCCTCCCGGTTCTTTGGATTGGAAGTAAGAAAGCAACCAGGAGAAGGAAAGTTCCGGGAGAAAGAAACTAAAAAAAAACGGTGTGGTACTAGGGTCATGTGAACTTTACAAGGGCAGAAGTAGGTAATAATAGGGGTAACCCTTGTTGCTACCGAAGAGTAGATAATACCTGTGTGGGACAGAAAAACACTTTACCAAGTTTTCCACTGAGGATAAATTAGTCCTAAGAGTGCGGTTAGTATCCGGTACAAACTCCAGGTTTAGTAGCTGGTGGCTGTGCCGGTGATACAAGATAGACTGGCAGAAGGCAGAAAATTAGAGGGTTTAAATAGGCAACGCCAGTATGTGGGTTGCAGGTATGGCAGCTAGGGTAGAACCTTCGGGTAGCTACTTAAATAGGCAACCAAAAGTTGCAGGTGAGGCTAGTTGTACTCTCGTCAATGTACGAATGTTGGCTTTTCCTCCATGTAGGGTGCCGAGGTCTAATATATCTTGAATAAAAGCCAATCCCCAAAGTGGGCACTTTGACACTAAAAAAAAAAAAAATAATAATAATAATAAAATATTCACTAAACTTGCTAAAAATTTTACTATATGTGTATTATGTTCTTCCAAATAAGGTTACTTAATCGATTTTAATCAATTTGCATAGTAAAATTTGGACTTTACTATGTAGCAACTACTTGCGATCGTTAAAAAAGTCTTTGGTTTTTTAGTGATCACAAGTAGTTGCTACATAGTAAAGTCCAAATTTTACTATGCAAATCGATTAAAATCAATTAAGAAACCTTATATGGAAGAACAAAATACACATACAATAAAATGTTTAGGGAGATTAGTGAATATTTTATTATCTTTTCGTTTGTTAAATATATTTTTTTAAGAAAAATTTGAATGTTTTCATCAAAAGTAAATTTAAAAATCAAATAATAAAATATTCACCAATCTTGCTAAAAATTTTACTGTACATGTATTTTGTTCTTCCAAATAAGGTTATTAAATCGATTTTAATCGATTTGAATAGTAGAATTTGGACTTTACTATGTAGCGACTATTGTCAATCATGGGTAGCTTATTTTGTAGTTTAATTTGAATCTACTTCAGTTTCAAATTTTGATTGGGTGATTATTGTTGTACAGATCACGTGACTGGGATTTTGTATAACCTAGCCATTGGTCAAAGATCATAGCGGGCTTTACTTGATTGGATGATCAACACAAAATGTTATACAATATGTTTCACATAGTGGCATAACATTTTGCAGTTACAAAAATGGTTTGGCAGTTACGGAGACGAATTGGCCAAACTTGATACCAAATAAAAGCGAAGAGCATCTTCTGGTCTATATACTGTCAAAGTAATTTGGTAATCCACAAAGTAATTCAGAAGTTAGATGAGAGATATGTTTGGGCATTTAAAATTAGTCTATAGGTATAATAAATTAATCAAACTCAACAATTTAAGCCATCTTTTGTTTGTGAAAACTTATTTTTTGTAATCTTAACTAATAAAGAAATCTGTCTATAATATAGGTTAATAATATGAAGCTGGGTGCTATAAGGATAATAGATTTCATGAGAAGAATTAAAGAAAAATACTGTAGCAACTTTAACCTTGTAACGATTGTTAAATAGAATTAATTAGTTTGATATTAGAATGAACATTATAAGTTATTTTTGGCATTTTTTTATTGTTTATTAGCATTATAGGAAAGGTTTAATCATTTATTTTTTGTATTTTTTATTTTTTGTTTCTTTTCTTTTTTTGATTTGTAATATATTGAAGTTTTTTAGTTTATTGGAGTTTTTCTGATTTTGTTCAGTTTTGTTTGTGATAAGATTATAATTTTAGGTTTAAATTATCAAGATTTTATGGTAAGGACTTCTGTCAGTATTAACTTGGATTATAGATATAATTATTTTCTATATATTAAATTTTTTTTATTCATGATTCGATATTTTTTTGATATTTTTATTAATCTTCGATCAACCAATAAAATTTTTATAATATCATGAGATGATCTACAAAAATTGGCCAATCACTATGAAAGCCTGCTATGTTTGGACAAAGTGCAAGAACCCAAAAGTCATGTGATCTTTGTTTGTATTATGTTGTTTATGACTGGGTCAGAAGAGTTGGAGCTGGAGTGAAAATATTAATTATTATTTGACATATGTCAATTTGCAATTTTTTAATCATTTTAAATTGACATGTGTCATTTTAAAATTGACATGAATTGTGAAGTGACACATAACATATACATGGGTATTAATTAATTGATTTGCAAATTCGCATAATATATAAATTATAGACCAAATTAAACCTGATAAATAAATAATACATGTAGTTACAAATTTTTTTACTCAAGTAAATAAAAAAAATAACGTGCTTTTTTTACTTTATTTATTTGTTTATTTATTTATCATTTTTGGTGTTTTTATTTTCCTGATGTAATTCTCCCAAAAAAGAATAAATTTACCAAAATATTAAATATAACAATATGAAATTTTAAATATTTCGCTAAAATTCAATATGTAACCATTATTTAAATTAATACTAATTCGCCAAATTTTAAATTTGGACCTTAGTTTAAATTTTAACTAATTTGCTAAAAAAAATATGGCCTATATAAGAGATGTCCGGGGCCCTATTGATATTACTATACAATATATCAAAAGGGACTGCCTATTTCCACCATGGTATTTTGCTATTTCCACCATGATTACACGAAAAGTTTCTATTTTTAGATTTTAATATAATATTGTCTAGAGAATTGCTATTTTTACCATGGTATTTTGCTATTTTCACTATGGTTATACAAGATCTTCTATTTTTAGAATTCAAAATAATATATGCACTTATGTCACACAAAGGCCTAGTGCACTGTTTTTGCAAAAATAAAATTTGGTTACATGCTGCTAATGTTGTATAACATTACATAAGTCTAATTTTGGTAAGGGCAGAAAGATAGAGTACGTAAAAAAAAGCCCAGTTTATTTTTGAAATTTTGAAGCCTATAAAAACAATATTATACTATTAAAAGTGTATTTATCATACTAATTATATATACTAAATTTAGCTTAAGTACCAATAGTATAATATTGTTTTTATAGGCTTCAAAAATTCAAAAATAAACCGGGCTTTTTTCTACATACCCTAGTGACAGATATTACATAATATCTTAGAGGAAGGAGCTAAAAAAAATTTTTACATCAAACTAATTATACAATTTGATTGGCTAATTGGTTTTATTTGGGGGGAGGGGGGTAAGCTTTATGATAAAATGATATTACGTAATATATGTCATGGCCCTAACCTAACTCTAGAATTATGCTTAATGCTAGTGGTTACTATTATAATAATGCCCCTAGTGGGGTTAGTAATTCTGGCCCACCCTAACCCTAAATCTAGGAGCCCACAGTACTTAATGCTAGTTGGCACTATTATAATAATGCACCTGGCAGGCTTAGACATAATTCCAGCCCACCCTATCCCTAAATCTAGAACCCTAAAATCTAATTGTTCAAAGCAACATCCAATTACAGTACATATGCTAGCTATACAATATATGCATCTAGTATATGTACTGTGATTGGATGTTGCTTCGAACAATTAGTTTTTAAGTTTCTAGATTTAGGGTTAGGGAGGGCCAGAATTATATCTAATCCTACTGGGGTATTATCATAATAGTGTCACACAGAATTAAGCTTAATACTGACCGACCCATGGATAGGTTACCAAAATTAGACTTGTGTACTATTATACAATATTAATAGTGTGTAACCAAAAATTATTTTTGTAAAAACAGTGCACCAGGCCTTTGTGTAATATAAGTGTTCTAAAAATAGAAAATCTTGTGTGACCATAGTGGAAATAGCAAAATACCATAGTGGAAATAGCAATTCTCATTGTATATTATAATTTTAATTATTTTCAATTGACCCAACTTAATTTAGATTACCAAAACAAAACTTGTGTAATACTGTAATATTACATGATATTAGCGGTATGCAAAACCAATGCACTGGGCCATTGTGTAATATACATGCATATATTGTATAACCAGTATATGTACTGTGATTGGATATTGGAGTTCCTAGATTTAGAGTTAGGGTGGGCCGGAATTATGTCTAACTCGCCGGGGCATTATCATTAGTGTTCCGCATAATTCAGACTGGGCGGGTATTTTTAAAGGTCTGTACCCTGGTCTGAATGCCAACTCGGATCTAAAATTAGGGTCCGAACCCATATCACTAAGATCTGGGTCCGAGTCCAGATTTGTGACAAAGTTGTTAAATGACAAAAGTCAAGTGCTCTCAGTAAAAAAAAAAAAAAAAGTGATAATTGCTGGCATCACATAATCAATTAAATTGTTACATCTCGCTTTGCAAATGCAATCGCAATCACGATCTCACGATTATTAATTATAGAGGTCACAAAATTAATGATAAATCTGATTTTATTAAAAATCCAATAATCGTTATATAACTGATAATACATAATAATTTATCTTAATACTACCCAAACTCCAATTTCTAGCCTAAACTCTAAACTAAATTCTCAAATTGCTATATAATCACCAATTTAATGACTTTTATCAAAAAGCCAAGACCAACGATGATAAATCGACTAATGATACTATACCAAGCCCAATGACGACCTGTATAAAAAAAAAAATGCAAAATTTAATACTAAAAATTAAACAAAGATACAAAAAAAAAGACACTTCACCAACGAAAAACCAACTAGCGACACTATAAGCCCAACACGAAAGACCGACTAATGACATCACAAGCCCAACAACGAAAGTCTATTAACGACATCACAACAAGTTCTAGTGAGCCCAAATGACAAAGACCGACTAATGGCATTACAAGCCACAACAGATAAAGTGCGAAAGTTAGTACAAGAACTAATAAAAAAAACCAAATAATCCTAACAAATAGTGCTAGTGATGACACCAATACAAAAAGACTGATCAACAATTATGTGATAATCCTGTTACCTGATTCTGAAAAAGAAACGAAAGAAACATGAGTAAAAGAAAAAAGTTAGTAAATGTAAAAAAAAATCCAAATTAACCAACCAGCATTAAGTATTATTCTAATAGACTGAACTAGGTATTACCTGGGCAGACCTTTGTGTGAGTCCGAACCCGTATTGAATCTGAAAAATCAAAAGTCCGAACTTGGTCCGTTCACGGACCAGACCGGACACAGACCAGACCCGGATCTTTTGTGGAACACTAATTATCATAATAGTGCCCAATAGCATTAAACTTAATGCAGGCTAACCCAGTATTAGGTTACCAAAACAAGACTTGCATAATATTACACAACATTAGTAGTGTATAACCCAAAATTATTTTTGCAAAAACAATGCACTGGGCCTTTGTGTAACATAAGTGCATATATTATTTTGAATTCTTAAAATAGAAAATCTTGTGTAACTATGGTAGAAATAGCAAAATACCATGGTGGAAATAGTAACCCCTATCATAAAACTGCAAATTCTTTAATATCTAACAATTGATGGATAAAGAGTTCTATTCTTTTTATCATAAATTGTAATCCTGCTATCTTTTGTTTGTTAGGCAATTATGTGAATATATGTAATAGTGTAGTAAATAGTATTTATAACAATATATCTTATGTAATGTATCTATTGCTCAATGTACATATTGTAAATATGAGTCTTAAGTCTTGAATTAATGAAATATGCAAAAACTTATTACATTTAAATAAATTCATATAAGATGAAAATTATTGATTTTTTCAATCACTTATGCCATCACTTTGCCAACAGCAATTCTGCTCTAGGACCCTGGACATCTAGTACAGAGGTTATACGTTACGCATTTTAGCAAAAACCTCTGAAATTTGAGAAGAGAAAGACAGTTTTTGGCAATTATTCTAGCATCTAGTAGTCCAATTTGAATGAACTTTTTTAAAAATGAAGCTCTCAGTGAGGCGCATCTAACAAAAAAAAGTTAATTGAATTCTGATTACTGGATCGGAAGTTATTTAAGTAAATATAGTTTTGTCATTTTTAGCAAATTAGATCAAAATTGGCCAAAATCCAGTTATGACCTATATGAGAAATGTCCAGGGTTCTTCTCTCTTTTTAATATTTTTTTTCAGCCAGGGCTTTAATTTTTTTCATAAATAATATGGAATAAAAAATTTTTAAATTAGAAATATCAATTTTACTCTAATACAAATAACATAACCTTAATGAATCTACATACAATACAATACAACAATACAGAATAATAAAGTTTTTAAATTAAAAATGTTGATTATATTTCAATACAAATAACAGAACCTTAACCAATCTATATATGATACAATATGATAGTCTGTAAGTAATATGGAATAAGAAAATTTTTAAATTAGAAATATTGATTATATTCTAACGCAAATAAAAAAATATTAACCAATCTACATACAATACAATACTTTATATTATGTAAATAAAATCTTGTAGTGGCAACTTTACAAAAGAAGATAAGAAATAGGAATATTTGTATTAAGCAACACTTTGTAGTAGGTAATGTTTACGATCTGTAATTCAACTTTCTGTGCTATGCAGTAGTGGGCAAAAACTTGGTAGGTAATATCATATAGTGGTTTGAGCATAAAAAAAAAAGAATATAAAGCAACAAGTTTAAAATAGTATAGCAAGATCTGTGGGTCAATAGCGTAAGTGGTTACGCTCCCAGGTTGCCAAACATAAGGTCGCCGGTTCAACCCCACTAGTGGACATGGAAAACTATATGCGATCACGAGAAGAAAGGCTGAACTAGGATGTTAGGACCGCGTTTGGTTAATTTAACCACATTAGTGTGTTTGTGCTGCCAAATTTTGAAAATATTGGATACTACTAGTGGAATTCCGGTTGAATAAGAATAAATGTATACTTCCAGTAGGATTCCGGTTGAATGGTAACATGATAAAATAAGTAGCAAGTTGCACTAACCCGATAAGGAAAAAGATCTCAGATGAACTCAGGATGGGCTCAGTCCTAACCTGAAACAGAAGGAGAACAAAAACTTTGGAAGGCTGAAGGAAGAAGGTACTGAGGACCTATCTCTCTGCCCCGGTCGGTACAAACGACTAGAGGTTTTGGTTGAAGTTGGAAGCTGAAAATTTGGAAAGCTAAAGGAAGGAAGTACTGAGATGATCTTATCTTCTCCATACTCTGGTCAGTACAGACAACCCGAGGTTCTGGAAGAAGTTGGAAATCTAAAGACACCGCTGGCGGATTGGGTAACGTAACCAAAATGAGTAATATCTGGTAACTGAGTACAGAATTAGGTGGTATAACTAGTCACAAAATATGTAACAATATAGAAATGTAATTTGAAAATTGTATGACCTTAATGTACAAAATAACAAGGACCTTAATAAATGAGCGCCATACGTACCCCAACAGCCATAGAGCTGAAGGGTTAAAAAAAATAAATAAATAAATAGTATAGCAATAACAATAATTTTGATTAAAAAAAAAACAGATAGGATGGAATTATCTATTATTTAATACACATTGAAGAATGTAGTATAGTACTGTAAAAAAGCAGATAAAACCTTTGTTTCTATTGTACAACTGTGCAAATATAGGTATGTAGCATTACAGACAGAAAATGCTACAACTACGTTTTGATAATTTTGATATAAATATATCAAAAGCATAGTTTCAGTTATTACTAAGCATAGAAGTATAAGTTTTATACTTTGCTCCAGACAATTAGAAATATCTTAACTAAATAAATGTTTACATATATAACTAATCTGTAATAATGATAGCATTAGTAATAAATAATGAAATTTTAGTTTTTAAATGAAGTCTATGTAGTATACTGATTATTATAGATTATTTTTTTATATAGTGAATATATACATTTTGTTGAGGCAAAAAATGATTTTTGCAGTGATTTTTTAATAGTGAAACATTATGTTTTCAAAAAGTACCTTAAATTGGCAATTGATTTACATTAGTTAAATTAACAATTGTAAAATCAAGTTTCCGAAATAAGTCATATTCATCCAGTTAAAAATTTGCACTCTGATTCTAAATTAATAAGATTAAAATTTTCACATATAACAAAAATATCATCACATGAATTTTTTTATTTTTTTAGTATATATAGAGCATTGATTCATAGAGTAGGTGAGTGTGTGTGTTACTTTAATAGAGAATAAATAATACAGTAGTAAATAGAGAATAGTATTGGTCTTCTCATTTATTCTGGCAGAAAAGTTAAATAAATTAAAAATAGTATATAGTAAAGTACTAATTTTTCTATTAACTAACAATTGCAAAAATATATATACTATTTGAATATCTTGACAATATATTTATAAAAAAAATTATATAATTTATTGATTTAATTTTTTTAAAAAAAATAAAATTTTTAAATTTTAAAAAATTAAAAAATTAAAATTTTGCTTATTTTTAAAGTTTGATCAATTAAAATTAGATATTTTTTGTGCTACTATGCAAGTGCCTTTGTGTAGCTATCAAAAAAAGTTTGCAAAATTTTAAATGAAATTATTATATACAAAAAAAAGTTATAGCAAAAAATAAAACACTAATTTAACCTAGTTTTCATATAATTTATATAGTAAAAATAATATCTATTTTAGTTACAAAAATTAAAGAATTTATATGTTTGTAGCCATGGTTACTGTAACCACATTTTATAAAATTGTTAATAACTCGAAATTTTACTAGGCTAACCAGTGGGTAACCCCTGTTGTGTTACTAACAAAAAATGCTCTTCTTACGATTTTGTAGTAATTTTGATTTTAACCCTAACCCTAACCCTAGCCAATCACAACTCTAACCCCAACTCTAACCCAAACCCTAACCTTAATATTATACTAACACTCTCCCTAACTATATTATATCTAGGCTTAGTTATGGACTCTGGTTATTGTAACCTATGGTTACAAATATATTAATTCAAAATTAAAAAATCTATAAATTTTTGAATTTTAAAAATTTTAATAATTTATAACCAAAAAATAATTCTCTAAATTTGAATTTTAATGAGATATTAATTAAAAATTTATTAATTATAAATTTTACTAACTTATTATATAAGCATATATTATATTAAAAACTAGTATATTTTTCTTATTTTTTACTAGTTTTTAACCTAAAAACTATATTAATAAAAATTTTTAAAATTTATAAAAATTTTATTTTATATATAAAATATTATTAAGAATATTTTTGTTTTATAGATCAATTATAATTTGTATAATAAAAAAAAATAATAATAAATTAATAAGTAAATAAATTTATTATTATATAATAATCTAAAAAGTTGATAATAGAAAATATTTAATATAAATATAAAAAATTAATATTTATAACTTAATATTATAATGTACTATTTTTTCAAAAGATAAGTTTAAAAAAAATTTAATAAAATAAATTATTATATATAAAAATTTTTACTTTCTATATTAATATAGTTGAGCCAGAATAAATGAGAAGACCTATAAATAGATAGAATTGATATTTTCGAGTAATATAATAAAATAGTTATTTAAAAACGCAAGGATGGTAAACCCCACCAAACAAAATAAACATTGCAAATGTTTTGAAAAACATCAAGAAAAATCAAGATTTTACAATAAATGATATTATTTTTTTTATTTTATCAATTATTAATTAATATGATAACAGATAATGATAAATAAACAAAAAAAAAGTAAAATCAAAATAGGAAAGTAGTACTAAGATCTATTCCGAATAAAAAAAGTGTGCTACTTTCTGTTTTCTATACTATCCAAAATTGGGGGTCACTTAAAGCCAGGTCCATCACGAAATTGTTTGATGATCATTGATCATTGGGTAATTACGGGATGTACGATTTATATATAGATTTTTTTTATTTTTTTTTCTTCCTGATACAATTTTTTTCTTTACACGACGTACATGACATTTAAAAAATTTTTTCACGAATATCTTGCAACTTCTAGGCCTCTAGTAGTTCGAAAGTTAAATTTTTCCTATTTTTTTTTTTTTTTTTATTTTTTTTTTTTTTTTTTTTTAAAGAAAAACGGTTTTTTTTTTTACCGAAGATAGATATGAATAATACTGGTATCTTTAAACGATAAGGAAAATGAGGCAGTAACATTCAATGCTTATACAAACCAAATAACCAAATTTTATATATCATTATGTCTTACCTCTGATCAAAGACGTGAGCTTCTTTTTAATGTCAATCATTCGTTTGAAGTTCAAGTTCAGGATTTTGATAAAGAATAGTGGCCCCTTACTACAAACGTTTGAACAAAGTACAATTCAAAAAGCCAAAATAATAGCAACTCGTGGGTGGTATACGCATGCTGTTTCACTAAACATAACCAGTCAAGCAGTCATAAAGAGGAAGTTCCATGCGAAAAGCAGGAAAACAAAAATGTGGCAACCAGATTTATGTTATGCCAAAATCAGGGTTATGAGGTTCGTTAATGAACAAAAAGTCCTTGTTGAACGATATCTAGATAGCCCAGATCGCACACATCCTATCGAAGAAAGTGAGAAATTAAAACATTCTCAACTTGTTCGTAGCTTGGTGGAGGAAGAAGCAATTAAGAATTACCCATCCCTAGCTATCGTCAATGCAATCAAAGAGCATGCAACAAGGAGGCTGGATCTCAGCGCTAGTGTAAAGGAATTAAAAAGAATGGAAGTTTATAATATAAAAAAAAGGTTTACAAATCACAAGACATACATTTTACGGGCAATTCAAATTTAGAAATAGACACTGAAGAATCTATTCTTTTTTTAAAAAAGAAGGATATTTAGTTGAACGTTTTAATAGGTCGGCTCAAGGTTTTGTTTTTGCGCACCCAAATCAGCTTGAGAAGCTCTGTCAGTTCAGGTGATTAACGTTAATTGATTCCATACATAAAACCAACAGATACGACTGGAGATTGTTTACGCTGTACATTTGGGATAACTATGGCTCTTGGAGTGTCAGTGCTCATTTTTTTGTTAGTTCTGAAACTAGCGAGATGGTCACAGAGGCTCTGCAGATAATTTAGCATTTTAAACATTTCTGGATGCCCGTTACTTCCCTTCAGACCAAAGTAGTGTCGAGGCTAAAGGCATTTTTATGGCTTTTCCTGGTTTATAAAAAGGCGAACATACATGCGATGTTCTCTTTTGTAGTGTCCATGTGGTTCGTACTTGGATGAGTAAAATTTATGAACTGAAGGTTCGAAGTAAAATGATGCCTGTGATGCACAAAGTAACAAAAATTGGATGTGAAAAACTTATTATGGAGGCAGTTAATAAATACCAAGTCCCTGACATCAAATGATACATATTACGAAATTACTCAGAAAATACACATCAATGGGCTTTTTGGGCCGGCAACATTCCCCCTTCTTTTACAAATAACCTTAACAAATGTGATCGAATTGTACCATAGTGAACTAAAAAGAACGACTATTTCTTATCACGGGTTAATAGGTAGTATAATTTTTATTTTTTAATGAACATTCGCAGTATAATTTTAATAATAAAATTTATTTATTAAGGTGCATATAATAAAATCGTTACGGTCGATAAGAAAAAACAATTGGATGCAGAAAATACGGTGTTTGAATTTCGTACAAAGCAAATCTCAGCATTTGGCATAGATTATGAAGCTCTTAACCAAATTCATAAGTTCCCATTTCCCATACAACAATTAATCGTTAGCGAAGTTCATGCTGTAGAAAAAGAATAGAAAAGGGTAAAGATGTACCAAACCTTGTATCTCCCAACTGTTATTGTCTTTTTTTCTGTCGGTATTTGCTTCCGTGTCGGCATATATTTCACGAACATCTATACAAAGAAAAAAATTGTTGACACTTAATGCTTGGGAACAGTTTTAGCAAATGTTCGTAGAGAGTAGGTTTGAAGTATACACTAATCGAGAGTTAGTAGAAATTGACTTACCAAGAAAAATGGAGGCCGAGAAAGCAGCAGAGAAACGACGTTTAACAGTAAATGAGCTAATCGAAAGGACACATAATGCTTATTGGAGGGTTGAAGAAGAGGGTAATGTGGCGCAGACAGTTGCGTTTATTGAACCGCTAACATCTTCTTTACATAAGGTTCTAAACTGAAAGCAAAAAAAGTGAAATAAAATAAAAATAATAAAAAAAATTAATAAAATAAATAGAATTATAATAGTAAAATAAATAAAATTCGATACCCATCTTTTAATTATAACGCTGAATTTATTTTATTTTTATTATAATAATAATGCTTTTTTTATTTTAAATAAAAAAAGCATTATTAATTATAATCTATACTACAAGAAAGGGCTAGGTGATAAAAAATTTTCAGGTGCCGAATAACCCTTTTATTAGATGCCGGTGCCGAATAACCTACAATGACGGTGGTGAAATTTCAGGAACAGGTTTCTACATAACAGGTTTTGCTTTTTTATCCATTCATTTACATCATATTTGCATGCTGCATTCTCACATGCGGTGAATGAAAATGTCAGCATATGTATTTGTGAACGATAAATGTTTTTTGTAGAAAAAAAGTTCACGTATATGACAATTCATAAAGTACTTACTGTACATAGCAGTGATGGTAAATGACAAGGTTATAAAAATTTTTATGAAAATGACTATAAATGACATGTCATTTTAAAATGACAATGTCATTTATTATAAAAAAATTTATACAAAACCATGGTAATATGACAAGTCATAAAAAATATTTTTATAAATGACATTAAAATGACAAATAAATGACAGTATTACTATTATCAAAAACATTACCAAAAAATAATTATCAATGATCATAAAATTCATCACATTCCTTCAAATCAGCTGAATTCGATACTATCTATATCGGAGTTATTATTCAACATTTCTAAATTGGACTTTCCTTATAAATGCAAAATAACTCCCAAAAGTGTAATTTCGAATTATGATCGAATTAAGCTTTATCTTGGCCATTACTCAAACCATGCCCCTAGACGTTATTTTGCATTTTCACAGTTTAACATCCATACTGGTTTAGCATGACTTAGTGTTCCAAATCGTTAGTTGAAAAATCTACTAGTTGGCAACTTTTCAACTAATCGATTTAAAAAAAGTTAAACACTAATCGATTTATTATCAACTGGTTCGATTACAATTAATTGCTAGTTATCAACTAGTTATCAACTAGTTATCAACTAACTATAATTTATATTAATCAACTAAACGATATAACAGAAATTACAACCATGGATTGGTAATTAATAATGCTTCTCGGTTTGAGATGTATCTGGTGTGCATTTTTTTTTATTTCAACTTGCCAGTTTTCAGGTGTTTTACACCAACAGGTTATCCTCCAAAGCATAAAGGCATTATTCTTTGTATATAATATGAATTGCTCCGGGTATCAAATCATAGAGTCAGCACTTTACAGTTGTCATTTTTCAAATTTCACTTATTGAAAAAATGATTTGGGTGATTCTTGACGTAATAGATTAATAATAATAAACGTAGTTCATATTTATTAATGATTTAATAATTTAAAGTAGTTCTTTTAGTGTCACATGTTTCATTTTTTTCAATTATACTTAAATCGTTCTTTTTTTGTTTTATATCTATATTTGAATCGACCTTTTTTTAAATCACTACTAAATATTAGACCTACAGATTCAACCATTTTTTAATCAATTTTACAGTATATAATGTATATAATCTATTATAGTAGAGCTTTGGATCCATTAACTGTGTTCATATTCAATTTAACGGATATTCGACCGATTTTATTATTAACTTTAGTATACAAGTGATAACAAATCCAAGTTCTATAATGTGGTTATAATATTCTGCGAATATAGGTGAACAATCTACATCTTTTTCAAATTTCCATTACATAATAAGCGAGATGTAAAATTAAAGGAAGGAGAGCATATACGTTTAACCGATTTAACTCTAATAGATACTAGGAGATAAGTTTCTGATTTACTCGAATAAAGGTCTCTTCAGCTCTACACTAGCTTACTTCCTTTATTTTCATTAAGTAAAATCGGAGGGAACCCCTCTTCATCTGTCTCTCTCTTTATTGAAGTCAAATTCATTCGTTTATATACATTTGAATTTAATATACAACACATTGATGTGTTATTTGCCACGTTAACATACTGTTTAACACTACGTGCTTTTCAACAATGGTACTACTAAGCTTAACACGTTGACGTGCTATCGAGAATGTTTATAATCTGTGTCCCTTAACACGCATAAGTGCTAACACGTTAACATGTTATGAAGATTTTACAAAAAGGGGTTATTTATGTTAATCAAGTTTACACGGATTAACATTTAAAAATAATCATTCTAACAGCTCATTATGGTTAGCATTATCATTCTAACAACTTTTGATAATTAGTGTTAAATAATCATTCTAATAGTTTTTATGATTAATGTTAAATAATCATTCTAGCAGCTCTTTATAGTTAGCAATAAATAACCATTCTAAAAACTCCTTATAGTTACGTTAAATAATCATCCTAACGGCTCTTTATTGTTGCCATTCTAACAAGCTCTTTCGGATAAGCATTTAGTGTTTGGATTAGGATGGTTGAGATATGGTTCATGATTCGTGAGACATTTGATCAAATATTATCAACAAATGGCGATGTTTAATTGATAGATATCACTATAATGAGCTTTTAAATACTGTATATATTTTCAAAATTCTTCGTATCAATGCAAATGCCAATGTGATTATTAATAATTATTATATAAACTATAAATGACAAGTATAGTCATAAAAAGATAAATGATTTTTTTTATGACAAAAATGACTTGTCATATGACAAGGTGTCATTTATTTTTAAATGACAATGTGCCATCACTGGTACATAGGTATATTCGCAAGTGCAATAACAAGCGATAATAAAAACCTGAATAAGAGAATCTATATTACAATAATGATGGTGCGAATTAGCCTATGAGTAACAGAGTGGTACTTTGATCGTAACATTACGTTCATGATATATATAATATATATATGATTAAACGCAATGAAACGTGAAGTTCTACATCTCATATAGTACTATATTTATCTATTGTGTGAGAATTGTTTAACCAAACATCGCTTTAACAGGTTTTTCTCTCGATTAAAGTGCATGACGATCACTATAAATAATGTCTTTTTATTATTGTCTTTCGGAATTGCACCAACTATAATCTTTTTTTATTATTACTAGAATTCAACAACTCAGGTTTCACCCTAAATGCGATGAACATAGCAGATTTTAATACAATTATCGAAATTGTTAAATTGTCGGTAATAAAAATGTAGTTTTTGATAATATAATTTTCGACCAGTATTATTAGGGAGGGCTGTGGATAAAAAAAATTGTAGATGTCGAATAACCATTTCATAAGATGGCAATGCCGAATAACCTATAGTGACGATGGTGATGTTTCAGGAACCTAACAGGTTTTGCATTTTTTTTGTTCATGCACGATTGTGTTCACGTGCAGTGAATAATGATTTGTATGCACATGACATGTACTAGATGAAAACCTTGATTAAATGATTTTTTATTGGCAACTGATGTATAAGCTGATAATTGTCGCCATCAGCTGAATTTGTGATGCCGGTTGAGTTGAAGCCACAAAAGGCGATTCTATATGGGTTGCCCGAATAGGCAACTAATTAAAACCTTGTGCTTATCTGACTTCATGTGCTGATTCACGCAGATTGGCTTATCTGCGCGCTCCCTATTAGGACTAATGGCTGAGTTCTAGGCCTGACCAGTTTGTTTCTGGCATATCCCTGCTTAGCATTAGCTATCATTTCGATCTGTGACTTCTATTAACTCGGATTATCAGATCTGTAACAGAATTTTTTATGGTAAATATCATGATAATTTAAATACAAACTAACTCATCCCAAAACGTGATCAAAATTTTGTAAAAAAAATTTTGGTTGAATTCTATTTTAAAAATTGTAAATTATTATCGTTTGGATGATTACATTATCATATTTTTTGTAATCAATCTATGAAATCACGGGTGAGTATGAAGTTTAATTCTGTTCACTTTAACAATGGTTTTCTGTATAATTAACCGTAACCATTTATTTGTTCAATGAATTACCAGGGTGAGTACAAAGTTTAATTCTGTTCACTTTAACGATTGTGTTCAGGAGAATGTATGATTAACTGTAATCATTTAATCTTCAATAAATTACCAGGATGATGTGAAGTTTAATTCTATTCACTTTAATGATTATGTTTCAGGACAATGTATGATTAACCGTAATCATTTAATTACTAGGGTGAGTACGAAGTCTAATTCAGTTCACTTTAACACTTGTGTTTCAAGAGAATCATCTATGAAGGAATGTGCATGAAAGTATGTGCATGAAAGTATCTACGTGAAAAAACGAGAAGAAACGATAGAATCACGTGTCTTCATCTTGGAGCGGGTTGGACGGGTCGCGCGAATTTCAATTCAAGCACCTGCAGATCTGGCTACGTCGTCCCCGATTCTTATACTTACACCGGTATAATCCCTTAACCCCGTGCCAGAGGCACGGGCTAATATGCTAGTAAAAATAAAATAAAACTTGGTTCAACGTATCGAATCCCGTGATCACCCGATGATCGACGATCATCGGACAATTTCGTGATGGACCTGGCTTTAAGCGACCCCCAAAATTGTCCTATGTACAATATCATATGATTTAATGCAGTAATGGAAAATTCGATATTCTTTTCCTCTTATGTCGTAAACAATCAACTTATAGACAATTTAGCTTACTACAGTAAAATAATATAGTTAATATATATAGTTATTAATGCAATGCAGCCAATAACGTAAATTTAATATGTGCATTTCTGGGCCCCTTCCAGATAAACAAGTTATGTCCTATGTACAATATCATATGATTTAATGCAGTAATGTGAGATTTGAAAATTCGAAGCCAGCGCCTCTTATTTCGTACATACTACAGCAAAATAATATAGTTAATATATATGCAATGCAGCCAATAACGTGAAATTTAATATGTGCATTTCTGATAAACAAGTTATCTCCTATGTACAATATCATATGATTTAATGCAGTAATGTGAGATTTGAAAATTCGATATTCTTTTCGAAGCCAGCGCCTCTTATTTCGTAAACAATCAATTTACAGACAATTTAGCTTACTACAGCAAAATAATATAGTTAAATATATATAATTTTTAATGCAATGCAGCCAATAACGTGAAATTTAATATGTGCATTTCTGGGATAAACAAGTTATTAGCTGCGTAACATACAACAATGTTATCTGGTGGTTTACGGTGATATGCTTGCCAAATGACTTGAATTTTTGACGTAAGCTGTCACGTTGCATTGACCCTTTTTTTAAAAAATTAAATTAAATTTAGTATTTGTAGATTTTAGTTAATTTAGTATTTAAATATTATTCGGGTCTAAAAAGTTTCAAGCATAAAATTAATAATCAAAGGTTGAGCGGCTTGTAAATCACGGAGCTGCAAACTTTTTGTGACATGAATTATGGATTGAAGTGTTATACGTATGCTGTATGACGCATTGCATATACGTTAATCAGGGACCCGTAAAAATTTGGATCTTATTTATATGATTTCCAAATTTGTATAAATAATTTCCAAATTTTTACGTGTCCCTGACGCAGGGACGATGATTTTTTGTGGTAAATTTTGTGGCGGGATAATTATTGTGGATCAATTTGAAGGGTTAATTTGAATTTTATAAAACGGATAAAATATTTTTTATTTGTATTGTAAAAAGTTCTATATAAAAGAATGAAAAAAAGCTATTGCTATATAAAATATATAAAAACCCTCAAAGTTCTATATAAAAAATTTCCATAATGATGATAATTCAATCCCGGTTAAAATACATCATTTGAGTGATTCTTTAGATAATTTTGACGATCATTATCTAAAAGGAGCAATCCTCAAAATTCCTGGCCCTACTAGTTAGTAAGTTCTATAGCAAAATTATCAGCTGGACACTTTTCACTTAGTGAACGGCTACGATTTTATTAGTAAAATCCTGGGCAAAATTGATAATTTCCGGCCCTACCAACCAGGATTCCGGCGCATTCCGACCAGGAATTTCGGAACTATGTGAAAACATGCCAATTTATCGAATTTTGTGAAAATTTGTGATTTTCACAAAATTTTGTGATTTTTGTGATATTTTGTGAAACACAACATATCACCGTCCCTTCCCTTAATGAATTGGGACGGACATAAATGTATATGTTTGGTTACCATCTAATTCCGCCATTTATATACATATTTGGACGCTGGCTAACGAATATCCAAATATTTGTTTCCCGTGTCATTGTAAGGATGCATTATGTATTTTGTCGGCTAAAAAAGCTCACTCGTGCAAAAACTGGTTAAAAACTTAATCGAAAATGTAAATGGAGGTGTACCAAACTGATTGAAAATTATTGATCATAAGGTGTGCAATTTGGCTATATATAACAAGTTAAAAAACCCTTTGCTTGTACTTTACAAAATTCTGCTTCTATATTACAGTAATTTTGATACGAAAACATGACTGATGCGAAGAAACATGTTATTGTGAAGCCTTTCGGTAAAGATGAGTTAATAAACAAATCTTATTTTCATTAAAATGGTTTATTAAATTTGTTTTCTATTTATTAGATAAGGTTGAACTCCGTTTACCTATCGAAGTGTTAATGTCTAATCCTAAATATAAGAAGCGAAGAGATTTGTTTCTTCAAGGTTATGCTGAGGTTCAAAGTCGTGATGCCACTGATCCTACATCTTTTTATGCTGTTGCTGGTATTCATGGTCTTCCTTACGCGCCTTATGATCTATTACCTGGTGAAAAAATACAATCTAGTGACTGGAATAGTAGTGAAACTGATCGCTGGGGTGGTTATTGCCATCATGGTGATATACTTTTTCCTACTTGGCATCGGCCATATATTTCATTAATTGAAGTGCTTGTTTATGAAGCGGCTAGGGATCTTATATATAATGATAAAAAGTAAAAGAAAATAAACGTTTTTTTTTTTCTTAAAATACCTAAAGTTTCTTATTTATTTCTTATTTATTTATTCCTATTTCTATTTCATTTTAAAAGTTATCCAGCAGGTTCAGAAACTGATGAATATAAACAAGAAGTTGAAAAACTTCGATTTCCATACTGGGATTGGGCCAGCCCATCTACACTTTCAAGTGGTGTACCCTCAGTCTTATTTGATGAATATGTTTTTGTTGACAATCCCACTCAAAAAAATGTCAAAATTCGAAATCCTCTTCGTGCCTTCACTTTACCGGTAGATCTTGGAAGCTTAACACTTGTTGGTGATGTGTCTAATCCAACACAAAGACCATATAGTCCAGATTCAACCACTACTCCTTATACACCTAAAGGATATGCAACAGTTAGACATCCTAATAGCGATTATATTTCTAATTCAGATGCTACCAGTCTCAATGTTGTCATGTATTGTAGTTCTATATTTCGTCCAGTTCTTTATCAAGTTTTATTGGTTGATAAATGGGATCAATTCAGTAATCATGGTAATAGTGAGGGTAAACCTGAAGAAAATTATGGTCATTACTCATCAATTGAAGTTCTTCATGATTCTTTTCATGATGCATTTGGAGGTCCTGGTGGTCACATGACATATGCTGACATCGCTAGTTTTGATCCCATCTTTTTCCTTCATCATTGTAATGTGGATCGGCAAATTGCTATTTGGCAGGCATGCCATCCTGATGTTTGGATTATTGGAAATGCAGACACTGAAGGCACGTTCACTCAAGCAGCTGATAAATTTATTGATGAGAATACTCCTCTTGCACCATTCAGAAAAAGTGAAAATGAATATTGGACCTCAAAATTAGTCAGGTACATAAAGTTTAATATAATGTATTAAGTTAAATGATAATTTAATAATTTTTTTTTGTTCAAAATAGAAATACTAAAGCTCTGGGATTTACTTATCCTGAACTCGAAAAAAATCCAAACTCTCGCGATCTTTTACGTAGTATGCTTAAATATTATCATCCAAACTTAAACTTGTAAATATTTTATTTATATACTGCATATTTTTCTTTAATAAGTAAATTAAATAACCTACATTGTCAAAAATCAAACAGGCAATATCACTGGAAGCTTACCTTAGCTGTTAAGAAAAATAAAGTTGGAGCTCCGTTTCAAATTCGTGTATTTCTTGATTTACCAGCGAACGCTTCTACCCCTATTAATAGTCCAAATTTTGCTGGTCTCGTATCAATTTTTGCTCGTGGTAAAGAAACACAATGTGCTAATTGTTTACGCAATTTTAACACGGTGGTACATGGTATTGTTGACCTTACTGCATGTATGCAAAGGTTATTCATTGATACAAATCCAAAGCCTTCTGGTGAATTGACTGATCAAAGCTTGCAGCCTAATAATATCACTCTCGTTGCTGTCTTAAAAGATGGAAGTGAAATAAGTTTAGAAAATGCTGGTTTAATTTCCGCGTCTTATTGGATATGTGATGAAGGTCCTGATTTTGATCTAAACTACGAAAATTGGACCAAGAAACGTGTGGGACAGGTCTATCCTTCCCAATAGGTAGAAAAAAATACTTTATTGGGGGGACGAAGTGAAAGCCTACCGAATAATTGATTGTAGGGGCAATTAATTGCAATTTTTCGAACCAAATTAATTGATTGCTGGCACAGCCACAATTAGTCAATTAATTACAATTTTATATACATGATCTTACGTCAGAAATTGTAATAAATAAATAAATGTCGCAGCTGATGCTGAAACTGTTGATACTGAAATTTTGACCTACTTTATATGAAATTTTAAAATTTTTTTGTGGTGATTTTTTCGTTTTTGTCTTATAGGGTTAGGGTGAGGTTTGGGAGTAGATTTGATATTTAAAGCGTATTTGTGGATTTTAGCAGAGCTAATAGTTTCAAATCGAGATCGCTGCGACAATAAATAATACCGATATACGTAATTACATATAGCAATGATTAAGCGATTCTTTTTTTTTTATAATAAATAACCTGACAAAATTTACAAACTGTGCAAATTAATGAACATAAAAGTTACATAATTACAGAAATCAAGCGATTTCTTTTTTTTTTTTAAAAAAAAAAATAACCTGACAAAATTTACAAACTGTGCATACTAATGAACGCAAAAGTTATGAACAAGTACTACATAGAAGCCTTTTTTAGGCCTGCAAGTGACGTCAAGTTTCCATGCAATTTATGCCGATAACGAAAAAAAATGGAACGGGTTAACACGAATTTAATGAATCATTTAAAAGTAAAACATGACAACTTTAAGTTAATTTATCAACAAAATATTGAAATGTTTTTTCTATAGTAAACCCTGAGATGTTTAATTATAGCGCAAGTGTAGTTAGTTAATGTCTATAACTGGGTGAACTTAATTGTAAAGTGTCGACTACCACTTAATGTATGTGAGAATCCATATTTCGTCTCACATACTACTAGTCTTTCGAAATTGGATGTTTCAACAGTTGTCAAATATATTGATAGTTTTGCAGAGATTGTGCACAAAAGAATAAAAGATACTTTACCAGAGAAAATCAGAATTATTTTTGATGGATGGACGAATAATAGCACTCATTTTGTTGGGTTGTCAAACAGTTCATAAATCTAGAAATCTAATTTTACTTGCAATATGTACATTTAAAATAATTATATAAAGTATCAAATACATATATATAATGCATTCATAAAAAAAAAATATATAGTAATAGTATACATAAAAAAAAACATATTAATACATAGAAATTTACTGTATTAAGATATGATCAATTTCTTCATTTTCAATTACATGTCTAAAACATATATTTTAACAAATCTTGTAAAAGCAAAAATCGCAATTAATTGTCATTAATTGAATTCAATTTTTTTAAATATTAATTTTAATTTATTGTAGTAGAAAGCATAGTTTATTTATAGCAAAATCTCATTTCCAGCATTTTTACTTAATGAACCAAGACTGGTTTAAATAGCTGTTTTTCGTGTTTTTGACTTTGTTGTTTCACTTTGTTTTGTTCAGGCAGATTTGGGTTGCATATCAGGCAATCTCATAATGTAATTGGCTTTAAGTAACTCCTATAAATAGAAAAGATTTGTGTAAAAAACCCCAAAAATAAGCAAACTAATACCTGATCTATCTATGTATATTTCAGAGTCCTTTTTCAACCACTCTACTGAATTTTCAGATATGTCCAGCTCTTGCTTTGCCTTGACCCAAATTTTAGGTTCAATAACAAAAACTGAGTCTAAATCAAAATCAATATCTGAATACCTGATTCTTAATTTAAATATAATAGCTAACTTTTAATAGAATATATAAACTGACTTTTAATAAAAATAGGTTGTTAGTTTGAAAGTAACAATTACTATATTTTAAATTTTGTTATAAATATATTTTTACAGTACCGGAAGCCTTCTTAAATTCTGATAAGATAACAATCACACAGCTTCTGAGATCCCTTACTTTGGGCGTGAAGCAGTGTGCAAGAGGAAAGTATAGTTTTCTTTATGTCTGTAAGAAACTATACACTTCTCTAAGGCAGTTTGGTAAGATACAACAAGAGATAATAGACAGTTTATTAATTTAACAAGAGGGCTATTCCAAGGTGTCTGTTCCTTAGAAATCCCAAGGTTTATTAATAACAATAGAGGAGGATAAATAATTATAAGAGTAAATATAAAATACACTATCTGGATCTGTTCTAAACTAAGGAAAATTATATATCTATTGAGCTAAGTGTCGCTAAGTGTCATTAAGCGTTGCTAAGTGCCGTTAAGTGTTTTTAAGCACGCTAAGCATCGTTAAGCGTTGCTAAGCATCATTAAGCATCGCTAAGCATCATTGAGTGTCATTGCACATCAATTTCACATATCATTATTACTAAATACAGTTATTACAAAATTTCCTAATTTTTAAATAATTTCTACCAAAATTAATAAAGCTATTCTATAACATTTCTCTCCCCTTCAAGAATGAACTCTATGAGTTCTAATTTGGGGAAGAACTTGAGAAAGTTTAGTATTAGTTAACTTCGTAATCATTGTATAAGTAATATAGGTTGTTCAAGAGATGTTTTCTATTAGTCAGTTAGAGAAAAACAATTTCATCTGTTTGGCACACTTCTAAACGATTGTAAAAAGATATTAGTTCAGCATAGTTTTGTTGCTGATTAATATCAAATATCTTCATGAGCATTAGGATACTTGTCTATAAGGTTACCAAGATAGTAATAAGCTTCAAGCAGTTTATTTTGGTCTTGTCTGTTTCGAGTTCGAGTTTTAATTCGTTTGAGAATTTTCTGCAATTTCTCTTGGTACATTATTCCAGTGTATGGAGTAGTAGCTATCTGAGTTAAAGGTCCACAAGGTTGGATAATATCCTCGCAATTCTGGTTAACTTTTCAGGTAATGGAGCAGGAGTGACTTCTTCTTGATTTGTAATTGGAACCGTTAATGTTTCTTCTGTATGTCTTCCAATTCTAAGTTTGGGTCTATCTCTTCTGTGTTATTTACTCTTGGTAAATTAATTTCTAATTGTTCTGTGTTTTCTAGAGTATTTAGAAAATTATTTGAGTCTGGCTCAAAAAAGAAGTAATTAAATTAGTGAGATCAATAGTTTGAGTGGTATTATTATTATCACATAACTATACACATTGTGATGTAATACACAATGTATTATTTTGGGCAGTATTATCTTGTTTTCATGTCTGAAAAAGGTATTGGAGGGCTAACAAGGTTTGAGGTTGTAATGTAGGGGTAGTCATTTTTGGGAAAATTTCAAAAAGGGTAGTTGTATAAATATATTTTGAGGTTTTACAAATTAAATTGTATGTTTCATCACCTTGTAGATCAAATTTCTTCTAGAAATTTCTAGGAGAATCAATAACAACTACTGGTTCCCATATTTGTGGCTCATAAGATTTAGCAAGACGATTACTATTATATTATATTTTTGTAAAATTTTTCCTTCTATTGTCCATAATTTATAAGCACCATTGTCTAATTTCTCATGGATAAGGAAAGGTCCAAATCTTTTGTCTTCAAATTTGGCTAAGTGAGAGGCTTCTAATTCCTTTTTTTGTATCCATACTTTATTACCAATTTCAAATGTCTCTGTTCGAATATTGGTATCAAAATGGACTTTTTGTTTTTGCTGTGACCATTTAGTATTTTGTCTAGCCTGGTTCTGGTAAGTTGGTAATTTTTCTATTAAGTCATAAGCTCGTTGGAAGATACTTCCTTGTAAGTCTATTTCATCATCAATTTCTGTAGGTTCTACTGGGAAAAGTGCTTCGATTGGTAAGGTAGCATATCTCCCATATATAAGTTGAAAGGTGTATATCCTGTGATAGCATGTCTTTTTGTTCTATTTACTAAGAGAACAGCAGGAATATACAAATTCCAATCATTATCTCCTTTTACTTTTGCAAGTGATTTACACAATGTTCTATTAAATCTTTCTGCCATACTATTTGTCTGAGGGTGGTAAGGAGAAGAGAATTTATGCTTGATAAGAATTGTTTTGCTAATAAAATTGCGACCTTGGTCTGATAAGATAAATTTTGGAGTTCCATGTTTACAGATTATCTCTTCAAAGATAAACTGAGCAAGTATACTAGCACTAGCATCTGGAACAGTACGAGCTTCTGGCCATTATGTTTATATTTGGTAGTGACAATAAGGGAGCTTCCAGAAATCAGCTGATTTTTGTTTACTATAAGCCTACTCCACTCACCCACACCTGATACCCCAATTAGCCAATCAGATTTTATGATTATTAAAAAGTTAAATTAATATTTAATAGTAAATAACATTGATCTACTGATCCAATTTTGATGATTCAACTACCAAAAGGATCCTCACAACGAGAGGATTCTAGTGAGCCCAAAATTGTTAAAATCCAATCACAGGATCCTGTGATCAGAATAGATTGTGTTACTATATAAGTTCTACAATTTATTAATTATTTATAACACATTTATAGTAACACAAATTTATTTTGATCTTAGGATCCTGTGATTGGATTTTAACGATTTTGGACTTGATAGAATTCCTACATTGAGATGATCATTTTGGTAGTAAAATCACTGAAATCGGCCTCATATATCAGAAGTTATTAACAATTAAAATTTAATATTTAATTGTTAATAACTTTTAATCTACTGGGCCGATTTCAGTGATTTTACTACCAAAATGATCCTCTCAATGAGAGGATTCTAACAAGCCAAACTTGTTAAAATTAAATCACAGGATCCTAAGATCAAAATAAATTTGTGTTACTACAAATGGGTTATAATTATTTAATAAATTATAGAACTTTTATAGTAACACAAATCTATTCTGATCACAGGATCCTGTGATTGGATTTTAACAATATTGGGCTTGCTAGAATTCTCTCATTGAGAGGATCATTTTGGTAGTTGAATCATCAAATTTGGTCCCGTAGATTAAAAGTTATTAATTATTAAATATTATTAATAAATTTATAATTTTGGTCAAAAATAATTTTGCAACTTTGGCCGGAATTATGAAATTTTGGCCGGATTTACACCTGATACTTCAGCTAACCCACTCATCCACAGGACCCCTGAACATATGCATAAAACGTTTGTAGTACTCTTAGACTAAGTTTTTTAAAATGTTTATCGTACAGTTACACAAATCTTATTTTTTTAATAACAACTTAACTCAACCTTTGGTGTACACTTAATTAATAATATCAAAAAAAAATGTCATACAGTTACTTAATGTGCAAGAATAGTTAGTCGTACATAATATATAAATATAATTTATATAACATACAAAGTTTAATAAAAACTAGTAAAATCAATAATAGTGACAATATTTATTTATTGTGGATAATTTAGTATTAACTTTATATACCTGTCTCTAAATTGATTCTAGAACAATATCAATATTGTTTGCTTAAGTATTACAATGATTGGTATGTACACTGTATGTACTGTATAAAGAATATATATAATTTAACTCAATAGTTACTAGGAGATAAGTTTCTATTTTACTTGAATAAAGATCTCTTTAGCACTATAATATAATATTGTTGTTTCACAAAAAGATATAACTTTTGTGGATTACAACATTGTATAAAATTGAATATTACCAATTCAATTAATAGAAATTTAAAACATAAATTAATTTATTAACTTTTACTTTTTTTAAAGTAATTTAATTTTAAGCATTTATTATATCTACGTCATACATTAATTTATTTTTAATTAAAACTATGTTGTACACTTAATTATATATCGTACACTTAAAGTGTTGCTTTAATGTTTGTGTACACTTTATAATAAAATTTAAGTGTACACTTATATAAAGTTTAAAGACAAAGGTTATATATATATATAACATTAGTATTCAGGGGTCCTCCACCCACCCAGAAATCAGCTAGAAGCTCTCTAATATATTAATTGGTTTGTTTGGTTATAGGCAAAGGGCCTACGAGATCAATTCCAACACGTTCAAAAGCTCTTCCAATTTGTATAGGATGTAGAGGTTCTTTTCTATGACCTTTTTGTCTTCGTTGGCATTCTTCACAAGTCTTCACATATTCTTGTATGTCTTGATACATTTTGGTCCTAATAATAATATTCTGATATTTTATAATACATAGCATCCGTTCCCAAATGTCCAGCAGTGGGATGCTTATGCATCATATATAACACTGGTTCAATTTCTGTCCATTTATTAATTCTAAGAGGTTTGTCTGGGTTTCTTTTATTCTTTTTATAGAGAAGATGATATCTAATTTCAAAAATATTTAGCCTAGGTCATAAGTCGTTTTTGTTCTTGGTTAGTAAATCCATCTGGAAATTGGTCTGTGTCCAAATAGTGGTAGAGGTTATAATATTGGTCGAGATTCATGAGGTCTATTAGATATAGTTGTCTGGGTTGGTAACCGTGAGAGAGCATCAACATTAGAATGAATTCGGCCTGGTTTATGAATAATTCCAAAATTGTATAGTTGGAGCTTCAAGATCTATCTTCTAATTCTTTCTTTGGGTTCAGCAGTACGTAACTATTTCAATGCTGAGTGGTCTGTAACTAGGATGAATTTTGTAGTGCCTAAATATTTATGAAAATGTTCTATGGCCCATACAACTGCAGCACATTCAAGTTCAGTTGCTGCATAATTTATTTCTTCCTTTCACAGGCTTTTACTAGCATAGGCGATAGGGTGTTCTTTTCTATTTCTATCTAGTTGGCTTAGTATGGCTCCAAAGCCATTGTAAAAAGCATCAGTAGCAAGTATAAATATCTTTAAAGTTTGGGTACGCTAATATAGGGGCAGTAATAAGTCTAGATTTTAACTCTTCAAAAGCTTTTTGTTGTTTATCTTGCTAGTAATAGAGTTCATCTTTTTGTAGAAGAGAGTTTAAAGGGCAAGCAATTAATGAAAAGTTTTGGATAAATTGGTGGTAGTATCCTGCAAGTCCAAGGAAAGATCGAAGAGCTGTAAGGTTTTTAGGAGGTTGAATCCATTGGACAGCTTCTACTTTTTGAGGGTCAGGGGCAATACCCTTAGTGGAGATAAGATGTTCTAGAAAAGGTAGTTGGTGATCCAGAAGGTACATTTTTCTATATTAAGTCTGAGTCCTGCTTGTTTAATTCTATCAAATACTCTTTTTAAATGGGTCAAGTGTTCATCAAATATTCTAGAATAAACAATTGTATTGTCTAAGTATACAACTACAAATTTCCATGCAATTCCTTTATATACACGATTCATTAGTCTTTGGAAAGTTGTGGAGCATTGCAAAGACCAAAAGGCATTACATTAAATTCATAGAGGCCATATCGTGTAGTAAAAGCAGTTTTCTCTTTGTTATGAGAGTCCATGGCAACTTGCCAATATCCACTTACAAGATCAAGAGTAGAGAACCAAGAGCATCCTGTGAGGGCATTAAGCATTTCATCAATGCAAGGTAGAGGATAAGCATCCTTTTTGGTGACAGCATTTATTTTTCTGTAGTTTACACAAAATTGTAATTTGTCATTTTTTTTTTGTACTAGAACAACAGGTGAGGTCCAAGAGCTGTCAGAGAGTTGAATAAGTTTGTGTTCTAACATTCTTTGTATTTTTTCTTGTATAAATTCTTGTTCATTTGGAGGTACAGAGTAAGGGCAAGAACAAATAGGGTGTACATCCTCAGTATAGATTCGGTGAATAACCAGATTGGTTCGTTCTAGCTTAGTTATATCTGTTGCAAAGAGGTCTGCAAATTCTTCTAATAATTTTCGAAAAGCTAGACCTTGTTCTTTATTAAGTGGTCCAATATTTAAGGGGGTCTGAGTTGATAGAGTATATTCTTCATGTTCAAGGGTAATAATATTTACAGGTCTGAGTATAAGGGTCTGGTCTGGGTCGACAGGTAGTTTATGATCCTGCCTAGGATTTTTAAAAATTTTGACAAAGCGTTTCCAAGCTGTTGGTGAGCATTTTGAGCTTCTTCTTGGAAAAAGTGTAGTAAAATAGCATTAGTAGTTTCCAAAGTTTCAATTCTTGCTTGTAATTGTTTTATCAGTTGGTCGTGTTGTTGTACTTGTTGTTGGAGCTGATAAAACTGGGAGTCATCATCCACTTCCTTAATAGTTTCTTTAGTAGGTAATGAGTAAATTTCTGGGTCTGGAAGTTTGCAATTATCACAATATCCTTGATTTGCATTCAATTCTTCTTGGTGTTTAAAATATAAACATTCCTGGCAAAGGTCAACAGGAACTGTAATGTTTCTTCGAAGTACAGCGAGGGCATACTTCTGGTTATAGTCTGGGTGGCTGGTATCAAAGGATTTATCCAAAATTGTTTGTAGAGGGTTAATATTATTTTCTGATAATAGGTCTGATTCAGCTTGCAATATAAGTTGCATTTCCTCATAGCTCCAAGGTTGAGTTATATGGTCAGAGGTTAGAGGTTCTAAGGCCTGGACGATGGTCTGGTCATTTTCATCCAAGAGGATCTTTGCAAGTCGGTAAATTCTGGTCTAGTTTATTTCATATTGGTGTCCAGCATTCTTTGTTGATTCAGTATAATGTTTAATTTGGGTCCAAAGATTATAGTTAGGATTATACTAGATATCCTGGCTAGCCTTGTATGCATAAAGGTGTTTCAATTCACAAAACTATAATTCTTCTCAAAACTATCTAATTGACACATTCTAGGCCTTGTGACAGATTTGTTACATGCTTTGTAACTAACAAGCATTTCACGTCCTTCACCTTGGGTGAACAAATGGATGCTTCTAGGGTCTTAATGGTCTATACTATAGTGGAAGTTAGTATAGCATCAAGTTTCTCTTCAAGAAGTTTAAGAACTTCAGATCTGTTAGGAACTTTACATTGACAACAATAATGAGTATGATGAGTGCTATGGGTAGGTAGACGATTACTATCAACTTGATCAAGAGTACATCCGCACTGGTAAACCAAGTTTTGTCTTTTCCAAGTGGTAAGAGGACAATAAGCTTCAATATGGCCTAATGTACTGCATCCTCTGCAGACATTATTAGGGCAATTCCTATATATAGAGTTGTGATCCATTATCCATTTTCATCCGTTTTTATATTAAAATCTATGGATATCCAAAGATTTTAATATGAAAACGGATGGAAACAGATAACAGATTACATCTCTACCTATATAGATAGTTGGAGTCATTGCAAGTAGGGCAGGTAGCACGCTTTGGGCTTGTTTAGAACATTTAACAGCAATGTGGCCAAATACCTGGCATCAGTTACATTGGTTGGTAGGACAATTTGCAAAGAGGTGGTCAGGAGAACTACAATTTCCACAGACATATTGTTTAGAAGCTTTTCTATTTCTATGGTGAGACCAATAAATAGTCCATTCATTTTTTTCAAAAAGAGAAATTGGTCTGAGTCTTCTCGATTAAAAGCATACACTTCTCTGGGATATAAGTAATCTGTTTCATAAAGGTCTAATTCATCTGGTGCGGTAACTGTGGGTTAACTAGTTGAGATTGGTTGCTTTCATAAGTAGTAGAGATAGTATATTTCTTGTTTTCCCATCTAAAAGTATAACAACCATTTTCCAATTATAATTTGCTTCACCTTTTGATTCCAGTCATTATCTAAGAGAAGGGAGTAAGAAGTGAAGTAGTGCTACTACTTCCACAATAAGGGGATGGTAATATAGTCAATTTTAACTGGTAGGTCTTTTATAATTTCTAAAGGTCAAGTAGAAGTTCTAACTGCAGGAACTATAAGGCTGTTAGAGGCCTTTTAATAGTCAATTCAAGTTCCTTGACTGCCTTGTGAGCAATTATGCTAATTGAAGCACTACTATCAATAATAGCTTGATAGAGTTTATTCTGAAGAGAGACATTATATTTGACAGATGTAGTATATGCAGGAGTTTGAACAAGATTGGCATTTTTGGCTTCCTTATATAAGTGAGTAGCCAAGGCACCTCGGACTGATAGATTGTTAAGTAGTACTTCCCACTTGTTAGCAGTAAGAGAGGGTGTCTGAGTCGGATTTTGTATAAGATAATTAACACTTCGATAATAAGGAGAAGGTGATTGATTAGAAGAATTTTGTAAGAGCGATAATTGTCATCATTTCAATTCTATAGTTGTTGTCTCTAGATTGGCTCCTAGGACAAGAATTATTATGACTGTGAGTACAGTCTCTGTTATTAGAATAGTGGTCAGAGGAGCGACTATTTCAGTCTCTATTTTGGTTGTTATTTCTGTTTCAGTTATTATTGTTATTATTACGATGAGAGTTGGATCCTTGTCGTTGGACTTGTTTTTTACTATTACAATCACAAATAAAATGTCTAGTGCGTCCACAATAATAACAAATAAAAGGCTCTCTCATTCGAAAGGTTTGGGCACGGTTGTCAGCATAATTAACAGAAGAGGTAGTGGTGGTCTGTGTCTGGGCTAAGTTGATACTAAGCTTAGCAATTTGGCTAGTAAGTTGTTAAATAGCTTGGTCAGTATTGGTGATAGGGTAGTTATTAATTTTCTGGTTTCCTAGCAGAGGGCTACTTCAATAGCATTATCCAAGGTATTAGAGACAGCAGCTTGAACATTAACTGAATACTCAGAATGCAAGCTTTGAATAAAATGTCGTTTAATGAAATCAGCTAGAAAAACAGTGACCAGTCCACTTTTTTTTTAATATATGAAATCAGTTGACATATCTATTTACAGTCTCTGTAGGTTCTTGGTTAATATTAAAAAGCTGTTTTTGCCAGAGAGCCTTATGCTTGGTGGTATAGAAATATGCCTTAAAAAGATGCTGGAAACTTCGGTCCTGGGCACCATCATTATTAAAAACATTGGGTACTGGATTTAAAGATTGATACCAGTTTAAGTCAACTCCTTTAAGATATACAGGAGCAAGTTGGAGTTTCCATTCAGCACTCCATTTATTAGCAGTAGTGGCTCTTTTAAATTTCTTTAGCCAGTCATCAGGGTCTTGGGTTCTGTCTCCATAAAAATCAGCAACAGTTATAAGAGTTTTCTCAGAGCCTTGTTCAAGGGCAGCAGCAAGATCAGTTATGGCTTGTGCGGCAGCTTGTAAAGCACCAACTCCCATGGATTTTTTTCATCTAGTTGGTTAAAAGGTAAGATAGGGTTTAATTTTTCAACCAGAGGTTGTAAATTTATTTATTCAAATTGTTGAGGTAAGTCAGGTCTGATAATAGTAGTTTCTTGGTTTTGGGTATAATAGTCAAGAGGTTCAATTAAATTTTGGTTATTAAAAAGAGATAGATTAGGTAAGGGGGTGTATGTCGAGAGATGACATTTATATATAAATTAACAGTAGGGTAATAGGACCCCGAAATATACATAGATAGGTCAGGCATGTATTTGCTTATTTTTGAGGTTTTTTATGCAGATTTTTTCTATTTATAGTAATTTTTTGCTTATTTTAAAGTTTTTTCTGCAAATCTTTCCTTTTTTAGTAATTCTATAATTAACCTGACCTATCTATGTATATTTTGAGGTCCTAGGGTAATGTTCAACTATAGGAGGAGGTGAGAAAAGGAGCAGTAGTGCGAGCAAGAGAAAAGGTTTGTTTTATTAAGCGAAAGAAGCGATTTTGTTGTAGAGGAGGAGTAGTTTCTTGAGTATAATGATATATTATTTCTGTGATAGGTGAGGAAGGAAACTCAAGTCATGGAGGGATTGGTATATAAGTATCAGTAGAGGAACTAATACCCACGTCAGCTAATTGTTCAGGACCTAAAGTATGTAAGATCTGGGTGGAGAAGTATCAAAGTTTAAGTCAGTTCTTTCTAATTGATTTTGGAAATCAAATAGAAGGTATTCAGTCCTTAGTCGAGTATGAGCAGGAGTAAAAGGAAGAAGGTCCTCAATATGAAGGTCAAGTAGATTAGTTCAAAATTAAGAGGTGAGGTAGGTGCAAGAGTATAGAGAGTATGTCCAAGGTGTAGACCAGCAATAACTTCTTTTGGAACTAGAAGATCGTTGTTATAATGGCAACTAAAAACAATATCTCGAGCAGCGGCTCTAGTAGTATTATAATTAGTGGAATTAACTAGGACACAGTAAGCGTTATTTGTTTTTTGGGAGTATTGGGTAGGGTACGAAATAGACTGGGCCAAACACGGAAATTTGTGGGCTGGGCCAGGCTTGGGCCTAAATCGGGCTCAAAATTTTAAATCCATAATCTTGTGGCCCAGGCCTAAATTGGGCCCAATGGGCCTAGTATTATAGTAATTTTTTTTTGGACAAATTTGATTGGTATAAAGACATGTAAGTTCATATACTATATGATTGGGTATAAAGACATGTAAGTTCATGTACTATCCCTTAGATTGTAGTAGAACACAGGCAAATTTGCCTGTGTTTTTGCACTTTTTTAGCTCTGATTTACTTTTTTAAAATACTAAAATAATTAAATAAAACTTTGTACAATTATATTTGAAAATAAGGATTACTTTTTTGCAAAATTAGTTTTTATATTATAAGAAATAAATTATAGTTACATATAAGCTGAAAATAGATAATTTTAAGAAAAAATTTTTTTAAAAAATTTTATTACAATTTTTCTGTGATCTTATTTAGTTTTAGTTTTAGAACTATAGTTCTTAAGACAATATTGTAGTTTATATAAAGGATGACAACTTTCATTATTGCAACTTTAATGATTTACTTGTAAAAATTAAGACTTGTATTAGAAGTAAAGATTTTTTTTATAGACGGGAACATATAAAATTTGAAAAAATCTAAAGAAAAATTTTAATAGTAAAAATGCCAATACAAGAACTTTAAACATTTATTATATTAAAGTTTTCTAATGATTTTAAAAAAATTTTATAACAAAGTTACTAAAACAAAACTTAAAGAATATTTTTTACTTAGAAAAGATATGGCTAAAATCAATATTTAAAATTTTATTAAAAATTTTAAAATACGCAGGCAAATTTGCCTGTGTTACAATCTAAGGGATATTAACGATAAAGGAGTTAATACATATCAAGTCTTCGCGGTGCTATTAAGTGAAGAACTACGTAGAGTAAGAGGTATAACATTGGTCGCTAATTTTTTTAAAAAAGCAAGCTAGTAAGTTTGGTGTGCGCAATAAAGCAAATACTATATGTATGTACTTATCTGTTAGTTAAAAAAATTAGACGAGTTAAATAAGAAAAAAAAACTTCATATCTTTTTGGACCGGACTGGATAAAGGCACTAAAAAAGTATACTTAAGGTAATTTATACGACTCAAGAGAGTTCTTTTGTAGAAGTATATTTCTATATTTTAAAAGTATAAAAATTAGGATTTAACAATAAGCTCTTTTATTAGGTTATAGTATTCTAAAGTATTAAAAAATAAGTTGATATAAAAATGAATTACGGTATGTAAAATAAAGCTCATTTCACATATATGAATAGATTAATAATCTATTATTATTTATTAATTAGAAATTCAAAGTATTCATTCTGAAAGTCTTGAAATAACCACAAATAACGAAATTTCTGAAATAAGTACCACTAATGAAAGCACTGAAATAACTACTGTTACTAAAAGTCCCGAAATAACTACTGTTAACAAAAATTCAGAAATAACCACTACTAGTGGAAAACGTAAAAGAGTAGAATCATGGGCCTTTAAAGAAGGCCACTTTGTACATCATGATCCTCAAAAGTTTAATAATTTTTGTTTATAATGTCATTTATTAGGTTTGTAAAACAGTTAATATCTATATTATATGTATTTGTTAGCAAATTATGCGAAATGTACGCACTGTGGTAATGTTTTAAAGCACGATAACGAGACGGGTACTAGCTCTTTAATTTGGCACATAAAAAAAACAAAATGTAAGAAACATTTGAATAATGGATCACAGCAAACATTGCAGTTATCTGCATCAGGTCTTATCACTTATAAGTTTTCACAAGAAAAGAGTCGACAAGATATGACCAAAATGATTATTAGACATGCGTATTCATTTCACATAGTTGAACACGAAGAATTCCTTAAGTTTATTAAAAACTTACAACCAAAATATAAAGTAGTATGTGAAAAAACAGTACATGATGATTGCATGGATATTGTTGAAAAACTTAAAGTGAAGGTTTGCACAATGATAGAAGAGGCTCCTGGACGACTAAGTTATACAACTGACCTATGGACATCGAACCAAACTTTGGGATACATGGTTGTTACTTGTCATTTTATAGATAGATGTTGGAAGCTTCAAAAATTAGTTATATCGTTCAAATTAATCCCCACACCACATACCAGAGTTGTCATTAGTGAAACAATTTTAAAATGTTTTAATAATTGGAATATAATGTCACAAACTCTAGCAATTACTATGGACAACCCAACCAGCAATGATGCTGCGATTACTAATTTGAGACACGAACTTGATAGGCAAAGCATGCTTGTAGCTAAAGGAAGTTTACTGCATCAACGATGCTGTGCTCACATAATAAATCTTATTGTAAACAATGTGCTAAAAATGGTTAAAGGCATTGTTAGCAAAATTAGAGAATGCACAAAATGGATCCATAGTTCGCAGTCCCGGTTACAAAATTTTGAAGATGCGATTGTTGGATGCTGCCCGAACTTGCAACAAGCCAAAGACCAGCCCTCGATGTGCCGACTCGTTGGAATTCAGTTTACTTTATGCTAATATCTACAATTCTATACAAACGAGTTTTTGAACGTCTTGAATTATGTTATGCTAGTTTTGAGCAAATCATGCCTTCTGAAGAAGACTGGCAGAAAGCTAAGATCATTTCGAATTTTTTAAGTAAATTTTTACTGCATTTGTGTGAAATAACACTGCATTTGTGTGAAATAACGCCCACAGGCGTTATTTCACACAAATGTAATAATAAATTTGCTAAAAATGTATATTAACTAGTTACTAGCATGCTTCGCATTGCTTACACAATGCACTTAGAGTTTAAATTTTATTGCATTTAGTGACTAAATATAAGTAAATAAAATAGATAAGATTATAATAATTTTGAATCTAAACTAATTTATGGATATTTGGTTTAATGTTATGCATAATAGATGGAGCGTAATAGATAGTTAAGAGGGAAAAAATTGTTAAATTTATTGCGGTTTGCAAAATTATGTTAAATTTGAAGATCAATAAAAAAAAAGTAATCACTAATAGCACAATTATTGGGTCAGATCAGTGAATATAAAACAAAAGTAAATAAAAAATGCAGATTTGGTGTATTATGTAAAATAAAGTGCATTTCGTGCCAAATATTGTAGATTTCTTTTTTGACTGGTTGTTTTATAGCAATGTGTTTGGATTTAATTTTTTATATGTAAAGAAAATTGTATCTGTATGCACTTTATTCTGTAAAAATAAAGTAATATAAATAATTATCGTTAACATTATTGTTCTTAATAATATAAGAGAAAAAAGCTTTTAAATTTCAGATTTCCTGAAGAATAATGTTGTACACATTTATAAGGAAGTATGAATTATTTTTTTTATTGCATATATAGGTTAAAATTGATGGATATATGTATAAAAATTCATAAGGTTTATAATGAAAAGCCTGTCAACGAAGTGACAGAGCAATCATTATTGTGAAGCACGTCTGAAATCTGTGACAGGTTATGTCGATCATCAAATCGAAAGAACATAAAGATTAGAATTAAGTGCAGGCTTTAATATTTGATATTTAATTTTTATTTAGAAGTCAAACTGTGGTTATCATAGTAAAATCTTGAGTTATTTATGATTTTTCTGTTTTCTCGAATTTTTTATGTTATACATAGTCTTGTGATTTTATTGGATACAACCAATAATAATTGACATAACCTGTCATAGAGCCAAGGATATTTAAGGGTGCTATCGCTCGCCTTGTATTGAAGGCTGTCTCTATCGTCCCACTCTACCAACCTTTGCTTGATGACTCATAAATTAAAGGTGCAGAGATTATATGTTTGATGATTAGGTACCACAACTATAATAGAGTGCAAGGTCTTTATGTTAATTATTAGGTTCCATAGCTTGAGAAGTAAAGACCTAATGTTTGACAATAAGACTCTATGGCTTCATGTTGGCGATTGGGTATCGCAGCCACAATAGTAGTGCAAGTTTCGTATTTGATATTAGGTGTTGTAGCTACGATAGTAGTGCAAGAACACTATGTTGGTGTTGTGTGTCGTGCATGTGATAGCGGCGCAAAAACCTCATGTTAATGATTAAGCTCCACAGCCGCAGGATCTCATATTGGTGTTTAGGCTCCACAGAACCTCATGTTAATGATTAAGCTCTACAGACGCAGGATTTCACATTGGTAATTAGGCTCCACGGTTACTATATTAGTGTAAGACTCATGTTTGATAATTAGGTTCTGTGGCTTTGATAACAGCACAGTGACTTCAGGTTAGGTGATGAGCTTCGTGGCTGCAGTGTGGATCCCATGTTGGATATTAAACTCTGTGATTACAATAATAGTGCAAGACTTATATTTAACAATTAGGTTTTGTGACTGTAATGGCAGTGGAAGGACCTCACATTTGGTCATAGGCAGAAACTTCGTAATGTTGATTAGGCATCACTGCGATGGTAATAGTACAAGGGCCTTGTGTTTGGAGATTAGCAAGAACATCATGTTGTGATTAGGCTTCATGCTACAATAGTAGTGCAAGGAACTAATATTTGATGATTAGACTCTGTAGATACGAAAGCAGTACAGAGGCCTTTCATTTGATTGTTAGGCAAGACATCATAATGTTGATTAGGCTGCAGTTGCAAAAGCTTTGTGTTTGATGATTAGGAGTTCGCCAGGGTGACCACCAAATGTACGGGCATATGATAAAATGCCACAGCCACTGCATAATTCTTAGAAAATTGTTGAATCGTATAGCTCCTGCATGCAGCTCTAATGCTGTGAAATTTTCTTAAAATATGTAAAAAGCAATATATTGGTTATTAAAATATAGCTGTGGCGATAATTTAGATAACGTAACCATATTTTGGTGGTCACCCTGGCAAACTCAATGATTAGTAATGAGACTTCATACCGTGATTGGACACCACAGCTACAATAGTAGTGAAGATCTCATATTTAATAATTAGACTCTGTGGCTGTGATAACAGTGCAAGGACCTTATATTGTGTTTAGGCGCTGCTGCTACAATATCACAATATTTGTGTTGCAATAGTGGTGCAAGGACTTCATACTAATAATTAGGCAAGGGCCTCAAGATGATGATTAGACTCAACTGCTGAAATAGGAGTGCAAGAATCTCATTTTGTGCTTAGGCTCTGCAGCTGCAATAGCAGTGCAAGGACCTCATTTTGAGATCAGCTTTGTGACTGCGAATAACAGTGCAAGAAACTGATGTTGTAATTAGGCTCCGTGACTACAGTAGTAGTGCAAGGACTCATGTTTGATAATTAGGTTCCACAGCTGAGTAGTAGTGCAAGGACCTCATGTTGACGATCAGGCTTTGCGACTGCGGCAGCAGCAGCGCAAGGACCTTATGTTGTGATTAGACTCCACAGCTGCAATAGCAGCACAAGGAACTCGTATAAGTAGGCTCTGTGGCTATAGTAGTAGTACAAGGACCTCATTTTGATGATCAGGCTCCACAGCTGCATTAGCAGTTCAAGGATCTTATGTTGTGATTAGGCTCCACAGCTGCAAAAGCAGTACAAGGATCTATCGCTAAGCAACGACATCCATGTTACTACGTAAAATTAATAACCGATTCTCTTTACAGCTATGTGAATAGATTAGACCACGCAAAGTTGATTTTTCATTTTGTATTACCTGCCGTACATTTTTTCAATTTTTTCAATTTTTTTTTTTAGATCCCAATTGTGCCAATTGTTCGATTTTTGACATCTATTTTTTCTCACAATGTTAATAATTAAATGAAATCTAATGTGGCAAAAAATTTATTCTAATAATTATTTTCATCCGGTGTCACCTGATGGAGACCTTAATTTCCCGTAATCGTCTGATAGGACTGACAGGAAAAATATGACTTCCAGCCCAAATTTTTGATTCTTTGTTGTGCAAAATGAAAAATTAGCCTTGTATAGTCTTAAATGTGAATATTATTTAAATTAAAACTAAAAAAAAAAAAAATCCACCTATTTGTCCCGAATTTTGAAATCCATATAATGCAAAATGAAAAATCAACTTTGCATGGCTTTATAAGGCGAATAGTCAGCTTCGAATGAGAGTACTTTCTTAGAGTCTAGATATTTTAATATGTTTGATATAGTGTTGTAATTGATAGCGAACGGAATCCTCATATGTTTTCCTTCGTCCAAAAATCTTTTTGTATTATATATATTATCAATTTACCAACCTCACAGTCAATTTATCAACCAGTTTATTTTACTAACAATTATTTTACTAATAACTTATTTTATTAATAGGTTTTTTTTAAAATTATACTCCTGACCTAATGGCAATAATCGAAATTACTTTGTTGGTGAAATAACTATTAATAAAATAAACTATTGGTAAGTTAAACTATTGATGAATCCAACTATAAGTAAAGTGATTATTGGTAAAATAAACAGAACCCAAAATGCATTTTATTGAAAAAAGAAATATCAGAATTATAAAATCTGAGAAGTTGCATTTAAGGAAGCTAAACTACCAAAAAGTAAGCAACAATAGTAAAAACTGTATTCACGAATATTAACCTACTCGCTAATAACTATGTTAGGATTTTGGAATAGATACAATCACTACTTCTAACATAGGTGCTTACCAACTCTAGAATTTAATTTTGACCTAACACAAATTTAATTTTCATATAATATGCACGATTATGCACAATGCTTTTTAATCAACGATCAAAATTTTACATTTGATATATTACATATATATCAATGAAATAACAATTATTTTCTTAAAGTTAGCCTTGAGATTTAGGGCTAGATAAAATAAAGAATTGGGAAATAATTGGCAGTAATAATTTTAATGAACTATTTACATATATATAATACTTAAAGTTTTAGCAACAAAGTGTTAATGAGAAAAAAATCTTAGCAATATAACAATAAAATTTGTTTAAATATTTAGATAGGTTTATTTTACACGGCTGATTTTATTTAATTATAAGTTCAAAAGCTTGAAATCTAATTTTCTTTTAATATCATTCGAATACAAACAAAAAGCTATCACTTTGCTTATTGTTTTTGTACATTTTTTTATATAAGCCACATGCTACATGCAAAATATTTTGATTCATTAACATGGCTTATTCTTTTCAAAGTTTTAGAGGATTTGATCTTTGACCAGGGTTTCGCCAGAGTTTTGCCATTTTATCAAAGTTTCACTATTTCGCCAGAGTTTTTCCAGTTTCGTCTTTTGCCATTTGCTAAAAATAGTTTCGCCTAACAACAGTAGATTATGCTGTTATGATGACAATCCGCTAAAGCATGACACGATTATTTAGTAGCAGTATCTAATTTATAATTCGGCCAACAAGCCTCACAAGATGTAATCGAATTTTTTACAGCTCGATCATAGAGGCATTAATTTTGTAATATTACAAGAAAATTTGAGTTTGACCGGATTGTACAATAATTTGGCATAGCCACGTTGTTGCAGACGTTTGTGTTTTAATTATATAGATTTGGATATAGTTACGAATATCATATCTGGAAGCTCGTATTCAACAGCCAATATTTTTTTCCTCATCTTATAAAAATTAAATTACATCTTGAGAAACATGCTAATAACATAGATTCTTTTATTTGTCAAATGGTCGTACCAATGGAATCCAAGTTTGATAAATACTGGATGGATACTGGTGATGTGCATTGTATTGCATCAATATTAGATCCTCGATATAAATTGTTATTACTAACTCATATTTTTAAGTATAAGATGCACTTGTCGTTTACTGAGGCTGAGGACAAGCTTGATTTTATTAAACGAAGATAGTTAATTTAGTATTTTTTTAAATATAAATTATTATAATTTAATAACAATTTATTTTATACAGAGCTATGACGATTTATAGATTAACATATATTCAAGATTCGGGTGCTTCTAATAATTATTATAGTTACTCTAATTTTAATTCACAAGATGATAAATTAATGCAAGACTTCGACCGATATATTGCAGCAAATCAAATTAGTGTAATTAATGAAATAGATGAGTTTGACCGATATCTTACTGATCCATTTCACCCCCGCACTAGCTCAGAACTATTTGATATTTTAATTTGGTGGAAGGAAAATGAACAAAGGTATTCTTCTGTTGCTTCTATGGCAAGAGATATTTTTGCGGTCCCAGTAACTTCCGTTGCTTCTGAATCAGTAAGTAAATTCCTGTTATGCTAAAAAAAAAAAGGAAAAATATGACCTCAATTATATGATCGAGGTCCTATTTTCCCTTTGTATTATTCAAATATTAATTAATTAAAGTTAACATATGTTATTTATTCAGGTGTTTAGTGCAGCAGGAAGAATTGTCAACGATTATCGATCTAACCTTAATCCCGAAACTATTGAAACACTGATTTGTAGTCAAGATTGGTTGAAATATGCAGAAGAACGAGGCTGGACATACTAAGAGTGGTATAGAGTTAGAACTAGTGGCTATTTTTGTTTGATATTTAAAGCAATTAAACTAATTCTTGCTTCTAACTTTTTAAACGTTTGTATTAGAAGATATCGCAGAGCATCAAGTTGGTCATTGCTCTTATTATAGAATTAGTGTTAACAAAGATAATTATAGTCATCAAGTCTTTGAATGATATATTTGGCAGTTAATTTGATGGAAATGCAAAGAATTTGAGCGAACTCTTTTTTTTTTATATGATTAGATTTTAGAATTGTATAAAAAAAAATTTTTTTGAGCCTTAAAGGCTAAATTTACTAAATACAGGCTTTTAAATTTTCGAATATTAAATGTTTTAGAATTTTTTTTTTGATCTAAGTATTTAAAATAAAATATTCAAGTTAGTGACTATTTACTATTTATTTGCATGAAAATGAATTAATCTAAGAGCTTTTTTTAATTTTGGTTGCATTGCAAAAAATTAGAGCTTTAGATTACGCATATTACAAGTTTCTTTATAGAGATCATTAATTGCTTTAATAAATTACGGACTGGGCCTGGGCCAACCTAATTTAAAATAAACCCAGCCCGGGCCTACTATTTCGGGCTTTTTTTTTTTCTGGGCCAGGCTTGGGCTCAAAAATTTTTTCAGACTTGGGTTTTTTTAGTCAAGCCTGGCCTGGCCCGGCCCATTTCGTACCCTAGTATTGGGTGGCAAAATAGTTATCTTGATATGTTCTCCAAAATCGTCAAAAAGAACAGTGTAAATTAGCAACAGGGTAGCAGATAGTACAGGATAAATCAGGGTAGTAGGCTTGTAAGACATCTACTGCAAGTGATAAAGGATGAGTTGTTTTGTGTACTTCAATTTGTTCTAAGTATAGTTCATATGCTCTATTCATATAGAGAAGTCAGTTCCCAAGTCTCAAGGAAACTAAATAAAGAATAATAAAAATATCTCCAAAAATAAAAGGTTAGTAGTAAGTTGTCAACAAAGTTTTAATCTCCAAATATATAGCAAGTAGTTAAAATCCAACAAGAAGAGAATTTCAAGTAAGTAGTAAAAGAATAAAAAGAGTGCAATTAAACATTAAGAGGGTTAGTAACAGCCAAAAAAAAATATATTTCTGCCAAAAATAATAATAAGATTTCCAATTTCTTCAATAATATCCAATAATTTAAATAGGTTTCCGCCAGAAGTTACAGTACCGGAAGCCTTCTTAAATTATGATAGGTAACAATCACACGGCTTCTGAGATTCCTTACTTTGGCGTGAAGCGATGTGCAAGAGGGAAGCATAGTTTCTTTTATGTCTGTAAGAAACAATACACTTCTTTAAGACAGTTCGGTAAGATGCAATAAGAGATAATAGACAGTTTATTAATTTAACAAGAGGGCTAATCCAAGGTGTCTGTTCCTTAGAAATCCGCAGAGTTTATTAATAACAATAGAGGAGAATAAATAATTATAAGGGTAAATATAAAATACAATGTCTGGATCTGTTCTAAACTAAAAGAAATAAGGTGAGTTTATATATTTATTGAGCTACGCGTCACTGAGCGTCATTAAGTGTTGCTAAGTGTGTTAAGTGTTACTAATCATCATTAAGTATCGCTAAGCGTCGTTAAGCGTCGCTAAGCGTCATTAAGCATTGCTAAGTGTCATTGAGTGTTATTGCATATCAATTTCGCATATCACTATTACTAAATACAGTTATTACAAAATTTCTTTATTAAGTTCTAATTTTTTAACTAATTTCTACCAAAATTAATAAAGCTATTCTATAACAATATAAATATGTTATAATATTATAAAAATTAATCCTAAATAGTTTATATAGGCAAATATATTCAATTAAAATACTATAATTATTCAAATTAGCTAATATAATCAAAAAAACAAAAAAACTCTTTTCAATGATCCCTCATACCAAAATTTTCAAAAATACTGACCTATAAAAATTTGTATATTAGTATAACTAAATATAACAAAACTTTTTCAAGCCTGCTATCAGGTACAAAGTCCATTCACTATATGTCCTATGACTGAAATAGAGATGAAAAAGAACAGTAGGCTTATAAGCAAGGCATCTTAGCAGACGTTGGTGCTATTGATAAAAGATATAGCAAAGAAACTCTAGAGCTTTGTCAAGGTCTATGGATATGAAAATAGAAGTAGATACTTGGTTTAGTATACTATTTTATATGCTGCAACTCTTTCACTTCCTCTAGTTTGATACTTATTCTCCTAGTGCCGATAGCTCTCTCAGAATTTTTAACAAAGTAGGCATTTTGGTGTACTCTTTTTAAAAGATTAGCAATGTTTACTTTATCCAAATTGGGAAGGCACCTACAATATTGGAATCGAGATCGCAAGTGAGGTTTGGAGACAAAATAAACAATGTATAACATGTAAGATTTTTAGAGAAACGTTAGTAAAAGTTCCTAGTGAAATATTCTAGAATATTCTTTTATTTTCTTTTTCTTATTTTATTTTTATTTTTTTATTTTTTTCTTTTAATATATGTATATCAAACTATTGACCTTTTTTGCTTCTTTTATCTTGTTTCATTTATATTTGGTTTATTGTTTAGGTTGTGTAGTTTTTTTTTTATATACCATTTCTCTTACATACCCCTTTTTTTATATTACTTTGTAAATATGTTGCTTCATTATACAGTTATTGTTAGTTTAATATCACTGCTAGAATCTAGATAAAAGAAGTTTTAAAGAAAAGTTAGTAGTTATGACTAGCTGTAGATCCAAGCTAGTGATTTATTAATTTGAGGTATATAATTATCTTGGTAATAGTAAAGTAAAATCTACTCTGGCAGGTCACAGTAAGTGCCTATAGTAACTAGTGTTAGCCTTAGAAAATTTCACATTTTCAACTATAACTTTTGATCCAAGAATGCTGGCTTTATGAAACAACCACCATTGGATTCAGCTCTTCGAGACGATTCTAACGAGCTATAGATCATGTGATTCTGATCACGGGATCACGGGATCGGAAGACATTTGTGTTGAACTATTAATAGAACAAGATAGACAAAAAACTTAACCTTATTAGGCAATAATACTGCGTTCAAAATCTAACGAATCTAAAGGATCTAAAGGATCTAAAGGATCTAACATATCTTTTATATCTTTCATATCTTTCATATCTTTTATATATATTATATCTTTTATATCTTTTATATCTTTTATATATAACATATCTATTAGTTCCACATTATATTAGTACTATAAATAGCTTTTAAATTGAATTTGTATATCTTTATTGTAATAATTTATACATATAATTTCTCTATATAAGCACTATCTTCTGCTCTTTGTAAAAGTCAGTGTACGAAAGAGTATGAAGTAGGAATAGTAGATAGTTAGTAGATTAGTGTCTTCATACACTGGAATATAATAAAGATACAATTCTTAGTATCCTCATATACTATTAATTGTTAGCCTCTTTGCCTTAATACATAAATCACTCAAAAACCTCTTTGTTAAGTCCCATTTAGACGCCATAAACCCTAAAGCTGTCAAGTTATAGTCGTCATACTATAATCAGCAGTCTCCTGAAGTTCTGGAAGAGGTGAATTTACAGGTTGACACTAGACAAGTTTTATTTTAATTTAAGGTTGTAAACTAGTAGCAAATTAATATTTGCATATGTAATTACCTGCTATTTTAATAAAATAAAACATAACCATCAGGTTAATTTAAAAAAAAAAATTAGCTACAGTCAGACATCCATAAATGCAACCTATAAATGCAATGTCTCTCTAAATGCATATTTTTTTCTTTTTTGCAAGATGTTATTAGTAATAAATACATGTTCTATATTCTGTAAATGCACATTCTCTTAAATAACATTTTATATTATACTAACTTCTCTAAACGCACATAGCCAATCAAATTTTAGTATTTAAAATAGGTTATACAGTTTTGAGTAAAAGTTATACAAACTTAATGATCTAATTTTTAAAGCTGCTATTTATTTGGCTCTCTCTAAATGCAAACCTCTCTAAATGCATGTTATAGGCTTGTTCCTATGAGTTGCATTTATGGAGGGTTGATTGTAATATAATAATAGCATTCAGTACATATGCACAAAAATTTATAGATTAAAGAAATGCAGTAAATTATATAATTAGAGTTTACATAGGTCCTGACCCCTAGTAATAGGACTATTGACCAATAAATTTTGTAATATTTAAAAAAAAAACAAAAATATCTTTGACCTAAAAATAAGCTACTCTACAATCGACAAAAGTTGCTATATAGTAAAGTCTAAATTTTACTAAGCAAATCAATTAAAATCGCTTAGAGAAATGCAGTAAATCACGTAATTTCATAGGGAGGTCCGCCATCTATCACGTCCTATATATATATATAGTCTAAATAGCCAATGATATTGAAGTGTTCGTCAAATATATTTTTTTAAAAAATTTTATTTTACCGTTGACGTAAAAATCAAAAGTCAATTAATAAAAAGTTCTCCAATACTAATGAAAATATTGTGGTAAGTGTATTTTGATCTGCTGAATAAGGTTACTTAATCTATTTTAATCGATTTACTTAGTAAAATTTAGACTTTACTATGTAACAACGTTTGTCTATTGTGGGGCGAATATATTTTTTTAAAAAACTTTAATATTTCTGTCAAACATAAAAATTAAAAGTCAATTAATAAAAAATTCTCCAATACTTATGAAAATTTTGTGATAAGTGTATTTGATCTGCTAAATAAGGTTACTTAATCGATTTTTTTGATTGCTTAGTAAAATTTAGACTTTACTATGTAGCAACGTTTGTCAATTGTGGGGCAAATATATTTTTTTAAAAAATTTTAATTTTTCCATCAAGCGTAAAATCCAAAGTCAATTAATAAAAAATTTTCCAATGCTTATAAAATTTTGTGGTAAGTATATATTGATCTGCTGAATAAGGTTACTTAATCGATTTTTTTCGATTTGCTTAGTAAAATTTAGACTTTACTATGTAGCAACTTTTGTCAATTATGGGGTAACTTATTTTTAGGTCAAAGACATTTTTGAATTTTTTTTAAATATTATAAAATTTGATTGGTCAATAGTCCTATCACTAGGGGGTCAGGACCTATGTAAACCCTAATCACATAATTTACTGTACTTCCCTTAAGTAAACTTATTTAGGAGGTCAAAATATACTTATTACAAAATTTTTATAAGTATTAGAGAACTTTTTATTAATTGACTTTTGATTTTTATATTTGAATAAATGCATAACTCGCACCCCGCGATATGCTTATATATCACTTTCTAATATGATTGGCTAATTTTGTCAATCATCATTTTTTAATATTGAAATGTGATAAACTTATTTAACGCATTTGTATTATCGTACAAGATTATCAATTGATGATTAGTGTTTTTTTTTTACAATTAAATTTTTGGCTAAATAATATCAAATGCTGGATTATTAGAGTTGTCGTTGGAGCCGTTGTAGGAGCGTCATTGGAGTCGTTACCGGAGTCGTCGCCGGAGTCGTTGTTGGTATTGGTGGGATTATATTCTTTAGGTCCTTGTTAATTTTGCTGCCTCGTTGTTGCCATTGTTGGTGCTTTTACATAACAACTGACCTATATTCTCTAATTAATAAAGTTATCAATGGGAGTCGTCATATATGCATCGTTATTGTTTGGTATTGGTATGATTTTAGCATATATCCAGTATCATTATTTTTTGGAATTTTCACACTATAACTAACCTTTTTACTTGTTAATTGTTGTCACTAAAGTCGTCGTATATGGTGTCGTCATTGTTTGGCATTAGTGTTGGTCTTTGTATTGTTGGAGTTTTCGCTATTATTATTGCTTTTGGGTCGTTGATGAAGCATTTAGTGTTAGTTAGCGGTTAGGGTTAGTATTAGTTAGTTATTAGTGCTTTTGGGTCGTTGAGATAGCATTAGTATTAGTTAACGGTTAGGGTGGTTAGGGTTAGTATTAGTTAGTGGTTTGGGTTAGGATTAGTATTAGTTAGTGGTTAGAATTAGAGATAGGTTATAATTAGAGTTAGGGGTTAATTAGTAAGTAAAAATGCATATGTACCATACCGTCTTTTTTAAAAATAAAGATAACACTGGCAAATAATTAAAAATTTAAAGGTTTATTAGGTTAAACATGCAGATATTGAAGATGGTTACGCTAGACATGTTGACGCAATTGCGCAAAATATGTTTTGGGTAGTATGAAGGCATATTTAAACATTTTGGAAATTGTCAAGTTAAAGTAGTAAGTTCAATAGGAGAACAAAGTTGTGTTCGAGTATTTTTATATGGATGTTTTTAATACTGTAATAGTCCAAATGACAGAGATAAAATAATAATAGAACGACAACCATAAAAGCATGTGATTGCAGAGGAATTTTGAATAGCATATATACATTACATAGTTGCATTCTCTAAGAAGTTTAGCCAATTAAGATTCCTAATAATAATCATGTATAGAACAGCATGTACTTTGATTCCCATGAAAAAAATTACGTAAAAGAAAGAAACTTTTCTAAAATATCAGTTGTTTATTCCGATTCTTTGTCCATAGAATATGCCATGATAAAAATCCATGCCACCAAAAAGAGATGACTTTAATGTCGATACAATGTTTTACAATTACATATTGTCTAATAAAAATGGGTATGATAATATTAAACATAACTATACTAAAGCACACGATCCAGTAATTTTTATTACCTGATTGGAACAAAATTGGCTTTTATATTTTGTCATATAAATGTATGATCTATGATTAAAAATTTCGCAACTTTAGCAATAATGATCCGGATAATTATGAAAAAGGTGGTATTATTAAACCGGGCATTTTTTTGGGCCAGCCCAAAAAATGTTTGGTTTAATAATGCCACCTTTTTCATAATTATCCGGAGTCCTAAAATTTGTGTTAACATTGTAATCGATATGCACAAACTTAATCAAATTGGCCAAACCTCTTTGAAATTGCAGACCTTTTACATCCTGATTGTCATATTTTGGTATGCATATAATCACATGATCTGTATTTATAGACTTTTATTAAGTGTGCTATATAATTGGTATCACACCTATACGTGATATATAACTTTTATTAAGTGTGATATATAATTATATCGCATCTGCTATGCGATATATAACTATAACACAGGGGTATGAAGCCTATTAAACTTTTTTATATTTAATAGAAAAATTAAAATTTTTTAAAAAAATATATTCGATGAATGTAAAAATTAAAAGTTAAAATAATAAAAAATTCGTCAATTTTAATAAAAATTTCAAATACCGTATATGTATTTTAGTCTTCCAAACAAGTTTATTTAAGGGTAGGGTGAATATAGCTCATTTTTCATGTGATTTATATGGTATATTAAATTTTTATATAGTAAATAAAAAAATGCTTCTGATAAATTTTTTTAAGATTTTGACCAATTTGTATAAAATTTATATAATAGGTAGTTTTAAATAGTTTGTTTATAATAATAAAGTTGCACAATATTCAAATATTGCTTTAAAAAAAATCAACTTTATATATAATTAAATTTTTGTAGGATGCTATATGATTTTTGTAGGTTGTACAAAGAATTAATTGGTCAGATCATATGATGTTTAATATAAATTATATAATATCATAAGTATATCATATAAATTGGTTACACAAAGTTGATCTACAATTGATTTGATATAAAATTAGAACTTTGTACACCCTACCTTTAATCGATAATTATTAATTAATATATTATAATTTGGTAAAAATAAAATAGTGACCTGTTGCATAGTGACCCTTATATGATCAGCCAATCACATTAAGGATTGATGATTATATAAATAAATTTTTTTTTATTTATATATTTGTTTTTTTAGGACCCCGAACATGTAGTACAGAGGTCATACGTTACGCATTTCAGCAAAACCCCCGAAATTTGAAAAGCAAAAAATCAGTTTTTGGCAATTATCTTGGCATTCAGTGGTCCAATTTGAATGAACATTTTTTTAAAATAAAGCTCTCAGTGAAGTGCATTTAACGAAAAAAAGTTCTTTCTATTTAAATAAATAGATTTTGTCATTTTTAGCAAATTAGGTCAAAATTGGCCAAAATCCAGTTATGACCTATATGAGAGATGTCCGGGGTCCTGTTTTTTTATTTTTTATAGAGCCGCTATCGCTGGAACCATTACTAGAGCCGCTACTAGAGTCTTGAAGTTGTTGTACATTCATCTTCCAGCATAAAGGTATTGGCCGATTCAGTAAGTTCTTTGTTTTTTCCAGTATGTTTTTATTATTTTTGGCAGATGTATGATTTTTTTTTCACAGTACTAACACTTCTTTTTTCTTAGAACAAACTAGTATGGTTGTTAGTACAGAAGCGCGATAATTAGAAAGATGAGAAACGTAAGTGGAAAAATAATGTTGGATATTGTTTTCATTATGGAATTGGAGTTGAAAAAGATGAACATAAGTGATAGTATTCTTGTTAGAATGAAAATAGTGCAATAGTTAGACAGAGCAGGATAGTTAGTATGTAGTTGTGATAATAATAATAATATTTTTTTTTACAGTTCTAACTTTTCTTTTTTCATTAGAACAAACATGATAGTATGTGGTTTACGAAAGTATTCTTTTTTTTTTATATATATAGTACTAACTTTTTTCTTTTTTCATTAAAACAAACATAGTACAAAATGTAGCACAATAGTTAGATAAAGCATTGTAGTTAGTATGTACTTTATGATAATATTCATTTTTTTTTTATAGTTCTAACTTTTTTTCGTTAGACTGAACGTAGTATGGAACATAGTGAGATAGTTAGACAGAGCACAATAGTTAGTAATAATAATATTTTTTTATATTACAGTACTAATATTTCTTTTTTTTGTTAAAACGAATATAGTATAGAATATAGCGCAATAGTTAGAACGGACGGAGCACAATAGTTAGTATGTAGTTTAAGTATTCTTTTTGTTTTTTTTTATAGGTAACTTTTTCTTTTTTTGCTAGGATAGGATGAACATAGTGTGGAATAGCACAATAGTTAAACAGAACACAATAGTTAGTATGTGATTTATAATAATATTCTTTTTTTTTTATATTATAGTCTAACTTTTTCTTTTTTTTGTTAAAATGAACATAGTACGATATGTAGTGTGATAGTCAGATAGACTCAGCATGATAGTTAGTATATAGTTTACGATAGTATTCTTTTTTTTTATATATATACAGTACTAACTTTTTTATTTGTTAGAACAAACATAGTATAGAATATAGTGCAATAGTCAAATGGACACAGCATAATAGTTAGTATGTAGTTTACAATAGTATTCTTTTTTTTATATATATACAGTACTACCTTTTTTCTTGTTAGAACAAACATAGACAGAATGTAGTGTGATAGTTAGATGGATGGAGCATGATAGTTAGTATATAGCTTACAATGGTATTCTTTTTTTTATATATATACAGTACTAACAATTTTTTTGTTAGAAAGAACATAGTACGAAATATAGCACAATAGTCAGATGAACAGAGCATGATAGGTAGTATGTAGTTTACGATAGTATTCTTTTTTTATATATATACAGTACTAACTTTTGTTTTGCTAGAATGAACATAGTATGGAATATAGTGTAATAGTTAGATGGACAGAGTACTATAGTTAGTGTGAGTTTATATTAGTATTCTTTTTTTTATATATACAGTACTGACTTTTTTTTTGTTAGAATAAACATTTTACAGAATATAGCACGATAGTCAGATAGACAGATCACAATAGTTAGTATGTAATTTACGATAGTATTTTTTTTTTATATATATACAGTACTAACTTTTTTTTGTTAGAACAAACATAGTATGAAACATAGCGCAATAGTCAGATAGATGGAGCATGATAGTTAGTATGTAGTTTACGATAGTATTCAATTTTTTTTATATATAGTATCATATAACCTGTCGCTTTGCTTCGGAACCAAGTATTATTTTGTACAAATTAATTTAATAAATAAATATTGTTAAATATAGTTAATAAAAACTTATAAATATTATTGCTAAAATAGATTCAAATTTTATTATTTATAATTATAAAGTAATTAATATATTTAAAATAAGTTATTTTATATATTTTCGATACAATATGCCATATTTTATTTAAAAATTATTTATTCTAATAAAATTAATGTTTCTATTTAGTTTTATTATTTGGAAATTATTTTTTATTATCTGTCTTTTAATTTAATTGTTAGATAATTATTCCCAAATTTGGAATGAAATTAACAATGATAATTGGTCACTATAGAGGTTTTCAAATATTTTAAACTATAAATTCTTTCCAAAAATAAGCTATACTTTTTGGCCAAAAAGTTATACAAAAAATTATTTATGGATTTAATATTCACATTACGTTATTATTTTTGTTTGCTCCTGTGGATAATATTACCAGGAGTAAACTTGCCTGCATCATAACCAATACAAATGCGTATTGTATGTATGAAACCTGTGAATACAAACAATACAAATGCATATGCGGTGAGATGCAGTTAGTTTTTAGTATGATGGCCATCTGGCTGATCCGCAGTATAGTGTCATTTTAGAAAATATCAGCTGCTTTTTTTTTCGGATTTCTGAAAAATTTAATTAGTGATTTTACTAATTGGAATACCTAGCAATTTTTGAGTTACTTAGTAGCTGCCTTTTGTATACCCGGCAGTTGCTTTTTTAACACTAATAATAAATAGTAAACTGCTTTCTGAATTACCCAGCAGCTGCTTTGGAAATACCCGGCCTGCCTTTTTTACTTATAGAATTTTAATAGTAATTTTACTATTAAATTTCTGAAAAAAAAATTGCTCAAAAATGATTTTTACAGAATTATTGATATTTTTCGAAAGAAAAAAGCTATTCCAAAACGAATATTCAACCAAAATGCTTGAAATTTCAGAAAACAAAAATTTATTCGATTATCTAAAAATTTTAATAATGTGCATTAATAGATTAAATTTGAACTTTTGAAAATCAGTGTAGGATACCATGGTTTTTTTCGTCCTTTTCATCACAGAAATTCCCGAAAAAACGTCAGAAGGAAAAACTAAATATCTCTGTCAATATTTAACCAAAAAAGCTGCAATTTTAACTGTAGACTCTCGAATACCTATTCTATCAACTTACTTAGTCGTATTTTGAGGTTTCATTTAGAGAAATACCTTCCGGAATCTATTGAAGTTAGTGTAAAATTTACGAAAACGTAGGTATCTGAATTTTATAAAAACGTTGATATCTCCACGAATTTTCAATATTTTTTCATGAAATTTGAGATTCAAATTCTCTGAGATATGCTCTACAATTTTCAATTAGTAAGTAAGTGAGATTAGCCTAATAAAATATTTTGTAAATAAGCGGCAAATAGTGGGTATTCTTTGAAACGTATATAGAAAAGAACAAAAAATTGTTACGTTTTTGTTTTAAATTTTTATTTATATTTGTATTTTATTCTATTTTGTATTTATTTTTTTTATATTTGTTATTCTATACTTATTTTAGTAAATATTTTTTTATATATTTATTTTATACTTAATATGGTAATAAACTTAAAATTTAATTTAATATTTATATATTTAAAGTATTTAAAGAGCGCACATAAGATATTGATCGGCAGTTAACTGCTTTTAAACAAAAAATGGGTGGTGAACAATTTTTACATAATCAAGCTGTAACTTATTATTGTTTTACTTGTAAAGAAAAATTTAAATGTAATGTTAAAAAAACTAATAATAAAAAAGAAAAAGAAAAACGTGAAAAACAATTCAAACAGTCTGGTACACCAGAATGTGAATTATGCCAATTAAAAAATTGGTGTTGTTCTGATAAAAAATGTACAAATTGTTGCATGTTAAATAAATGTAATGAAATTAAATGTGATTATTGTAAAGCAAATAATCTTGAATGTATACGAGCATTACCAACAACTCAGGAAGCTTTTGATAAAATTAAGGATAAAGTTTCTTATATTGTTGATAAATATGAACCTACAGAATCAGGTAGGTTGCAGGCTCAAATGTATATACAATTTCATAAAAATAAAAGACAAACTATAACAAGTGCTAAAAAAATATTCAATGATAAATCATTGATATTTCAAACCATTAGGTGGCACATCTGAACAAAACCGTAACTATATTTTAAAAATCTTTGACAGATGTAAAAAACATTCTGGTTGTCAATGCGATTTTTTTGATCTCACAAAAATTTGTGACAAATGTGATATAACATGTGAATGAAAGATTGCTACTTGGAGAAGAGGTGAATATCCAAAAGAGATTGTGGGTCCATTTGAATTTGGTGAATATCGAGAATTAGAAGGTTTCAAACAAAATAAAAAAGATATAAATGAATATAAAGCTGATGAATATGAAGGTGGAATTGAAAGCAATAATAAGTTGTTAAATGAAAATAGAACACTACTTGAAATCTTTAAAGCAAATAAAGATAAAATTCCATACTGTAAAAGTTATGAAAAAATGACAAGAATTTATAATGATCTACAAAAAGAAAAAAAGAAAAAAAAAGGTGATAGATTCTGGCATCCACTTACATTTTATTTTTATAGTTTGGGTGGAAGTGGAAAATCTGGACTTGTTACAGAATTATTTCGTAATGAATTATATAAAAAACCAAAAAAACAAAGAAATAACTGGTGGAATGGATATAACGAATATGAAATAGTCCTCCTTGATGAATTTTTTACAAAAATAGAATGGAGAGATATGGTTAATATTATGAATGATACAGCATATCCTGTAGAGCAAAAATCAAAAGGATTTGTGCCTTTTGTTCCAAAATATATATTTTTAACAGCAAGAAAAGCACCAAATGAAGCATATAATTTTAGTAAAAGGCATGATGAAAAAAATTCAACACAGCGTGATTGGGGTCAATTTCAACGACATCTTGATTATATAATTGAATTTAAGGGTCAGTGGCATGATGAAATAGAAAAACGTATTACTGAAATTATATTCCATAAAGGTGATGAACAAGAATTTCGCTCAATGATATGAAATATTAAATATTGAAATAGTGAAAATAATGTTGATGAAATAATTGATAAAAGCAAAAAAATAAATCAAAATTAAGGAATTCATACTGTAAAAGAAAATATTGTTTATTGGAGAAAAGATTTTCCTGAGTTTAAAAAATGGTATTTACAAGATTATTCAAAATCAAAACTATTATTTGAGTATCGACAAGAAATATTAACAGAGAATGAAAAAATTATTTTAACAAATTTATCATTATCTAAAATTTCAAATAAACGAAAAATAGATGATATATTAGAAACTAAAAAACAATTGAAATTAGTAGAGATTTTACTTTTGTTAGTGAAGAAAATCCTTTAGAAAATGAAAATGACAATAAACGAAAAAAAGTTTAATTTGTATTTTTTATATAGATAGGTTTATTTTAATTAAAAATATTTATAATAATTCTTTATTGATTAATAATTATAATTCTTTTTTAATTCCTTTTTCAAAATAAAATTTTGGAATAAATAGCTTAATTTTGTAATCTCCTTCACATTTAATAATAAAATTTATATTATTTTGGAAAAAAATTGGATAATAATTAATTGAAACTAAACTTTCTAGATATACAAAATTAATTTCATTAAATTTGTTGAAAAATCAGGTTGTAATTTTTTGCCCATATAACATTTCTAAAAATACTTGATAATTGTTCTTTTTTTAAATCATTTTTTATCTTGTTATTATATGATCTAGAATAATAACAAAAAGAACCATTAAACAATTTATTTCCTAAATATGATTTTCCTGATCCTGTTTCTCCATAACAAAAAATAAATATTGGTTTTTTTGTAAAATAATATTGACAAATATTATGTGACCAGATTGGCTCAAATGTAATTTTAAATTCTTTAGAAACTAAGCGTAATTTAATTTGTTCTTTAAAATTTAGTATTTTAAAAATATTAATATTTGTTTCAAGAGGAAATTGATTCATTTTTTTTTCACAGCACAAAAAAAGGTGGATATGCCTCCTTTATAATAATTTATATAAATTAAATATTACCAAATCAAGTATAAAATAAACAATATAAAAAAATATTAACCAAATTGAGTATAAAATAAATAATATAAAAAATTATAATTAAATAAAATATAAAAGCATGAAATATTATTTGTCTGTAAAAATAAAATTTTCAATATGATTAAATATTGATTGCTTTAAAAAAAATGACCGATATCTCAATATTCTTTTAGTTTTATTGTACCAGTTCTGGTTACATATTATACTAAAATTAATATCAATATTATTGGTGTCTTTATTATGGCACTTTTAAGTTTAATTCCATTATGTAAAATTATTAATGATGTGACTGAAATTCTTTCAGGCAATACTTCTAAAAATTTTGGTATCTTGATAATGACAATTCTTGGTAATCTTCCTGATTTAATTATCATGGGACCTTTTTTTTCAAAAGGGCATTCTGATATTGTTCATGGAATGATTATTGGAAATTTAGTATCAACACTTCTTTTGTTAGGTGCAAGTACTTTAATTGAATGTTATAAAAATACTACACTTAAATTTGATAAGATTATGGGTCAAAATTATTCTTTTACTGTACTTTTCTATATTTTAATTTATTTTTTTAGCTCATTTGTAAATTTATTAATATCAGAATTTAGATTTATCAATATTGTTTTTGTTATAGTTTATTTCTGTTATTTATATTATATATTTGCTATACATCCAAAAGTTATTTCAAAAGAATGAAATGAAATTGATGATTATGATGTTTTGTAGATATTGATGATGAAACAGAATGTATAAAAATAACTAAATATTTAAAAGTATTTAAAATTTTTTTATGTGTTTTTATTATATCTATTGTTTCAGCAGGTATTTTTAGTGTCAAGTGTAATGGAATCTTTGGTTGAAGATTTAAATATATCAAAAAATTTTCTTTCGATTATAGTATTTGGTTTTATTGGTGGTGTGCCTGAACATGCTACATCTATTAATAGTTTTTATAAAGATGATTCAAATTCAGGATTAAACAATGCTTTTGGATCAAATTTAATAATGATGGGTGTTGTTTTACCTATTTTTACTATTTTAGGCTGAATTATGAACATACCATTTTCAGTGGTTACATTTTTACCAATTTTTATTTTAATTTTTATAACCTATATATTAGTACATTTTGCGATTTCAGATGGTATTACACATAGCATGGAAGGAATTTTAATGGTTTCATTATATATTATAATAGCAAGAATACTTTTTTCAAGTTAAATTATATTTTATTTATTTTTATTTATACAAATATATGATATTTAGTAAACTAAACTATATTTAAATTTATCTATTATTTCTCCAAGTTAGCGATTGATTCATTACACTGAATTTATGACTCATGAATCGTAAAATGATATGTCATTTTAGAATCAGTATCCATTTGCCAATTCAAAAATCTAACCCAAATCTAATAAGAAAATGACTACAATTAAAAAAAAAAAACTTAAATCATCTAATAGCAACATCCAACATTATTTATCACTATGGAATTACCCATCTCCGCAGATTTCTGTTCCTTTTCAACTTTAATTCCTCTATAATAGCAACATCCAACATTATTCATCACTATGGCATTACCCATCTCTGCAGATTTCTGTAAATATTTGAATGCCTTATATTCATATTTTTCAATTCCAATTCCACTTCGTCTTGTTTAACCTGAATCTAATAAGAAAATTACTACAATTAAAAAAAAAAAAACCTTTAATCGTCGTGTCATTTTAGAATCACTTATCGCATCGGCATCCATATTTCTGCAGATTTCTGTAAATATTTGAATGCCTTATGCTTATCCTTTTCAACTCCAATTTCTCTATAATAGCAACATCCAACATTATACATCACCATGGCATTACCCATCTCCGCAGATTTCTGTAATTATTTGAATGCCTTATATTCATATTTTTCAACTCCAATTCTACTCTGTCTTGTCTAACCCAAATCTAATAAGAAAATTATTACAATTAAAAAAAAAACAATTACCTTTAATCATTGTGTCATTTTAGAATTACCTATCGCATCGGCATCTACCATTTCCGCAAATTTCTGTTGTAACATTGAAAATTATGCCGCAGCATAGTCATATGACCCACGTGATTGAAAGTAAGTAATTCCAAAGATCTATGCATTAATCCACAGAAAGATCTAGAAATGTCATATGATCTATAGACCTGAAGGTCCATCTAATTTATAGATCTGCACGCCCCTGATTAATTAGATTAGATAATCCACGTAATATATCGTTAAATGCAATATCATATATCAGCATGCCAATAGGCCTAGTGAATAGTTTATTTGATGTATTAAATTTAAAGATCAATTAATTGATAGCATTAAATTCACGAATGTTAATAAAGTAGCAAAAGAATACTTTCCCTGAATCATGTATATAAGGTCTTCGTTTTCACCTTCATTTTAAGGCAGACTTCAAGTAGAAATTCCTTTGGAATATATAGATAGATTCGAACTCTCCAATCCTTAGATAGAAGATTGTATTAGATTTGTTATATATCTTTTAATAAAATATAACTGTGTCTTCATATACATTAAATTAAACACTTATCTTGCAATTAATCGTATCTTCATATGCGTTTAGTTGTGCCTCTTTTGAACAAAGCCTTGTAAATCCTTTTGTTTAAGTTGTATAATTACGCACACTAACCTAACCAAATCACATAAGATATAGTTTATAGAGAATAAACAATTAGTCACCTGAATTATTTAAAGAGGTTAATTTTGGGTGTGACATTTTGGTGGTGACTGTGAGATACAGCTCAACCTAGAATTATAATTATTGTATGAGTTACAACTTACAAAGACAAACAGATCAAATTGACCATTATTTATTACACAAAAATGCAAAGAAAGATTTTTGTAACTTTTGTTATCCATTATCTGAAAGACCTCCTACGCATTTAGACAGTTTTCATCTTGGTTCTCCACTATCTGCTCAGTTTATTCGTATACAGGAAGGACATATCAACATTTTGAAGAGTTTGAAACCAAATATCAACAAGTCCAATCGACACAGTGTCATAATATAGTAGTTCAATTAATTTTTAGTATTAAATTTCAACATTCTCTAGGAAATCTTTTCGATTTAGTAAAGTTTATTACTCTTGTCGCAGCACAAACCCAGTGTTTCAGGATAGACCCAGCCATTTACATTTCTAGTCTTCAATTATCAACTTCTACAATGGTTATCTCAAATGATGATATTTTAAATTACCTTAAAGACCATGCTAAAGACTCTATTATCCTACGAATAGATCCGTTTTCTGGTGATGGTTCCCAAGATCCACTTGCATGGTTAGAAAGTTTCGAGAAAGCTGCTGCCGCGAATAACTGGAATCATAAGAGAAGGATAAATGTCCTTCCTGCCTTTCTACAAGATAACGTGGATGAATGGCAAGAAGTATTCTTTAAAAAAGCCACCATTACCAACTATGATCAAGCAGATTGGGATAATATAGTTAAAGACTTTAAAAAACGCTTTTGTACAATTCGTTGGCAGAATCAATAGCTAAGGGAGTTGGACAATTTAAAGCAACAAATCGGTGAGCCTGTTGATACCTATTATAGCAAGTTCAATAGGTTGGCTAAACGGTTATAGCCAGAAATGAAGTTAGTGGACGAGCAAGTCTTGTATTATTTTAAGAAAGGGCTATGCCCAGAGGTTTTACCTGTTCTTCTCTTGCATAATCAGTACATAATCCAACTGACTTAGAGAATATGCTCAAATTCGCCCAAATTCATAAGCAAGGAATAGATTTCGCCAATGATGGCATACCGAATCAGACCACTGCGACTAGAAATTATAAAAAAGAAATCGAACATCTTACGAAACAAATGCAACAAATGAGCATAAATTATGCTACTATTGCATCTGCATTAGTAGCCCAGACAAAGAAAATTTGCCTCAAGCGTCGACATCAAAACCTAATAATAAAACCAAAGATTTTAGTTGTTACAAGTGCAAAGAACCGGAACATATTGCAAGAAATTGCATGTCAGAAAAATCGGATACATTAGATAAGGCATATAAAAATTTAAAGACCTCAAATAATAAAGGGAAGGAACAAAGTAAAAATATTAATTTAGTCATGGTAGAAAGCAGTGAAGAGGACGAAGTATATACTATCCGGCCACAACCATATATCACTGACCGGAAGGGAGCAAAAGGAAGACAAAAGCAAAGCGAATCCCGTAAAGAAGAAGCCTTGCGAAAAAAAACTGAAGTACAAGAACGGGAAGAAGTAGTACCTAGGAAGAAGAAGGAATTGTCGATTCCAAGCCGAAGAGAATTTTAAAAAGACGCCTTCCATCAGTAATCGATCAACTTCTGCCATATGATATATCAGAAAACCTATTAAATATGAGAGCACAAGCCACATATGGACAATTGTTACAATATCCTAACCAGAAACGTAATTTGGCTAAAGCATTATGAAGAAAGAAAGCTCCTAGTACGGAAGTCACCTTGTGAAATCTGATAACTCACGGTAAACGTATGCTATGTGTTGTCACGGCGCATACGGGGTATGCTGGTGGTCACCGTTTTAGACTCAGGTGCCGCAGTAAGTAGTGTTCCGCAATTTGATTTGATTTTCAAATATTTGAATCAAATATTTGATCAAATTCAAATTCAAATTTGGCTATATTTGATTTGATCAAATTCAAATATGGCCAAATTTGATTTGATTTGACAAATATTTGATTTGATTTGAAAATTACTATTACAAATTCAAATTCAAATCAAATTCAAATTTAAATATTTGAATCAAATAAGAGTCAATTTGATTTGATCAAATTCAAATTGATCCAATATTTGATTTGATTTGAATTTGAGGAACCCTAGCAGTAAGTCTCGTGACTAAGAAATTAATAGAAAAATTGGGATTAGAGGTCGATAATCCCTCTAGAACCACAGTAATTATGGCTAACGACAATAGAGTAAGGGCCCTTGGAATTATCAGCCCTATGAAAACTTGATACACGGGAATGCATGTAAAAATACGAAATTGTATACGGGTAAGCACGGGTTTCATAATCACTGCACGGAAACTGCACGGAAACTGATCATCCAAAAAATTTAATACACGTTATCACACAAAATATTGAAATTCGTGCACTATCATGCATAGTATTATAACCATTTATTGACGTGTATTAATCTTAATGATCACATAATTTCCGTGCACTAACGTGACAATCGTTAAGATTCTTAACGATCATAAATTTCGTGCACTAACGTGCACAATCGTTAAGATTCTTAACGATCATAATTTTCGTGCACTGACATGCATAATCGTTAAGATTCTTAACGATCATAATCATAATTTTCGTGCTTTGACGTGCACAATCGTTAAGATTCTTAACGAAAGTTTCAGTTCACTGACGTAACGATCATCACAATCGTTAAGGTTCTTAACGATCATTTCTGTACAAAATGTATGATCATCACAATCGTTAAGACTCCTTAACGATCATAATTTCAGTGCATTAATATCGTGATCGTCACAATCGTTAAGATTCTTAACGATCATAATTTTTGTGCATGATATCACAATTGTCACAATTGTTAAGATCCTTAACGATCATAATTTCATGTACTAACATGATGATCATTAAGATCCTTAATGATCATAATTCCGTGCATTAACGTGATGATCGTTAAGATTCTTAATGATTATAAATTCCGTGCATTGACGCGCACAAAAACATTTATTTTGTTGTTTTTTTTTTTTTTTTTTTTTTTGCACTTATCAATAATAATTTCCGTGCATTGACGCGCACAAATTACATTTGATTTGTAAGCAAATAAATATTTTTTTTTTTTTTTTTGTTTACTCTTATCATTTTTATCATCTTATATTTTTTTATAATTTTTTTTTTTTACAACTCATTAATTTTTATATAATTTTTTTTAGTTATTGTCATTGTTTAAACCATCCTTTAGAGTTATTGCCTTGGAAGCTACTCTTTTGGAATCACTATCATTTTTGGTGTATGTTTTTCATCATTTTTGGTGGTATCGCAGCTTTATTTTTTTTTACTATTATTTTTTTCTTTTATTTTTTATCTCTCTGTATATTATTGCATTTTAGCCTCTCCCTTGAGTTACTGCCATTGGAGTTGCCACAATCGGAGTTGTCACTATTGGAGTTATTTCTAGAGTAATCATTTCGATTTTTTTTTAAACCTTTCATTTTGGTACTATTACTTTGTTTTTTTTTTTGATATTATTAGTTGCTGGGTTATTTTTAAAGTCGGTAGTTTTAGCAATTAGAAGTATTTTCTTATTTGCATGTAAATTATTAAATTAAACTATTTGCATTATAAAATTTAATAAATAAAATAATTAAATAATTAAGTTATTTAATAAAATACAAAATTTAGTTAATAAAACTTATAAAATTTAGTTAATAAAATAATAAAATTTAGTTAATAAAATAATGCATATAAGATATATGTTATTATGTATATATATATGGACATATGCTATTATATGTTACATGCAAGTAAATATGCAAGAGACAATGAACGAGAAAACACATAAAATTGCACGTAAGTACATGCAGCATTGCACAGAATCCACGCCCTTTTACGTGCCATGAACTTGCTTTCCCGTGCATTGTCTCGTGTATATTTACGTGCAGGTTTGTGTGGTCATGTATTCAAACTTTTCCGTGTATTTCAGTATTATTCCGTGCTGTAATTTCTCATAGGGCAGTGGTGCAAAAGTTACTCTACAAGACCTTATTATACCAATTAATTTACAAGTAATAGAGTCATAAGAAGAGACTTTATTACTCGGAACCGATTGGTTCGATAAGTCCTGTGCAAAGTTGGATTTTGATAAAAATACACTAAATGTTAAGTATTTAGATAAGCAAGTGACGATTAAAGCTATACACGTTAGCAATAAAAGTTTCACACAAGAATTAGAGGAATTCACCGACGAAGAAGAATGGATTGATGAACTAGAAAATGCTGAAGAAATACAAGAAGTCTTCTTATTCGATACTGTACCTTCTGAAGAAGAGAATTTGTTTATAATCCATGGTCAGATGAGAATCCTGCGGCATACTTAGTTGAATCCTGTGAGGAAAATAGAATTTTATATAATGTTAATAAGAAGTTAGAAAAAGAACAATCAAAACAGGCTGATAGTCTGTTAAATAAAAATGCCCATGTTTTTGCTCAGAAAATTAGCAAAGATGGACAATTGTGGGACTAGGACAAACTAATTTAGTTTGTCATAAAATTAATATGGGAATGCTAAACCAATTAAGCAACGTCCATATACAATAGCTTGAGATGAACAGGAATTCTTACAAAAAAAATTTTAGCTATGAAGGAACAAGGAATCATTTTTAAGTTAAAAAGTCCATGGACTTCGCTAGTAGTCCTTGTACCTAAAAAAATGGAAAGAAGAGAATATGTATAGATTACTGTAAGTTAAATACAGTCACGGAAAAAGACGTATATCCCTTACCCAATATTAATGAAATTTTGACCAAATTCGAGGAGTGCGATGGTTTTCTAGTCTTGATCTTGCTAGTGGTTATTGGCAAGTTGCAGTTAGAGAAGAGGATAAAAAGAAAACTGCATTTATAACAAAGTTTGGAACATACGCATTTAATGTTATGCTATTCAGTTTGTGTAATGCCCGTCGACCTTTCAGAGGTTGATAAACCAGAAAATTTTTAGTCGTATACCTTGATGATGTCACCATTTACTCAAAAAATTCAATAACCATATTTTACATCTTCGGCGAGTCTTTTAGAAGATCGAGGAAGCAAACCTAAAATTGAATTCAGAAAAGTGTTCGTTCTTCTGTAATAAAATTAAATTCTTAGGGCACGTGATCAACGAAAAGGGAATTGCACCAAATGAAGAAAAGGTAGAGAAAATATAAAATTTCTCTATACCTACTACAATTAAACAAGTACAGGCCTTTTTAGGTATTACATCGTACTACTAGAAGTTCATTAAAGGTTTCTCTAAAATCGCCAAACCTTTAAACCAATTATTACGAAAAGATGAGCCATATAGATGGACTCTAGAACAAAGTCAAGCATTTGAAACTCTAAGAATTACCTATTAATGGCTCCAATTTTCCAGTATCCGAAATTTGATCAGCCGTTTTATGTACATACAGATGCTTCGACGTATGGGTTAGATGCAGTTCTTGCACAGCTAGACAACAACAATAGAGAATACGTAGTAGCATATGCCAGTCGTAGCTTAAATAAAAATGAGAAAAATTACTCTATACCTGAGTTAGAGTGTCTTGTGGTTATATGGGCTGTGGAGCATTTTCATCAGTACCTGGGCTCCAAACCGTTTTTCCTTATCACAGATCATTTGACACTTCAGTGGCTTAGTATCTCTGAATTAAAAAGTAAGAGAGCTCGTTGGATTCTGCAGCTTGAACCGTATAACTTTACTATAATCCATTAACCAGGACGAAAGCTTAATAATGCTGATGCATTATCCCGGTTGTTTAAAGAAGAAGATAGCCCTATGTATATGATAGATAGAGAGGAAGAAGTACTAATGAAAGACCATAACTGTGATAGAACATTTTGCATAGTAAAAGAAACCTTACAGCATAACTTACCTGAATCAAGTGTCTACGGGATATGCCCTATGGACATATGAAATTTTCTGCTAAGGAGATTAAGTATGATAGTCAATATTGTACCTGGTACTATATAGAGCACATTAGTAAACGGCTCAATGAAAAAACAAAGGGGAAACATTGGCCACGAGACTGGAAAGGTCCAAACACACAATGTTGGTGTGGAGACAAATTGTATTCACCTGAAGATGACTGTCCCAAGTGCAAAATAGACCTAAAGTTATGGGTTACTGTTAAACAGTACCCTATAAAAGAAATAGCTAAATGTTACTGGCCCACACTAGAAGACTCAGAAGTAGAAGATTTCACCTTAGATCAAAACGAATTATATAATATGGGTTGGGACAGTTTTGATGAAAATTTTCCTACTGAAATTCATGACAGAGTAAATAATCTATTTAACCAAAACCAAAATGTGTTAGTAGAAGAGAAGAATTTAATAACCTAACTGTGGTGGTTACAACCTCTTGAGACCTCTACTGAAGAATATTACAAGGAATACCCCTACTGAAGAATATTACAAGGAATTCAATAATTTCAAAAATATATATATACCTTTGTAATTCGGTGTGGTGGAAGACGCCGAATCCGATTTATTATTATTAAATCATAACCGTCCTCAAATGATGAAAAACTTTGCAAGTCGGTCACTGCTACCGTACCTAAAGTAATAAAAAAAATTGATAACTTAAATAAATAAATAAGTAAATAAAATAGATACAACCAAATATGCCCAAATAAAAAACTTTTTAGAGAAAGCCCGATATCCGTCACAATTTAATAGTAGACAAAAGGACCAATTAATAGCCCAAACAAATTTTTTATAATATATAACCATCTATTATACAAGAGAGACCATAGGAAAAAAACAAGAAACCAAATACTACTCATTATACAAGAACATGAAGTAGAAATGATATTATATATCTTCTAAGATCACCCCCTTGGTGCTTATATAGGAACAGAAAAGATGTTCGAAAAAATTAGAAATAAATATTATTGGCCCCAAATGTATGACCGAATAAGGAAATATGTACAAACCTGTGATCAATGTCAAAGAAGAGGGAAATATCGAACACGCGGTACATTACAACCAATACCTGTTGAAGCCCTATTCCACAAAATTGGTATCGATTTTGTAGGACCACTACCGGTAACAGCAAATAGGAATCGATATATAATTGTATCTGTCGATTATATGACTAAATGGCTGGAAGCCAAGGCAGTACCAACGGCAGATGCACAAGAGACTGCCCATTTTATTTTCAATGAAATTGTTTGCCGACATGGATGTCCATCCTATATGATATCCAATAGAGGACTTCATTTTAACAATGAAGTTATAAGGTTCTTAGCAAGTAATTTTGAAATTAAACACCTAATGTCCACTCTGTACCATCCACAGACCAACAGGTTAGGACCCCGAATATATAGTACAGAGGTCATACATTACGCAATTCAGCAAAAACCCCTGAAATTTGAGAAGCAAAAAAACAGTTTTTGGCAATTATCTTGGTATCCAGTGGTCCAATTTGAATGAACTTTTTTTTAAAATGAAGCTCTCAGTGAGGCGCATCTAACAAAAAAAATTCATTCAATTCTGATTACTGGATCAGAAGTTATTTAAGTAAATAAATTTTGACGTTTTCAGCAAATTAGGTCAAAATTGGCCAAAATCCAGTTATGACCTATATGATAGATGTCCGGGTCCTAACAGGTTGGTTGAGAGATATAACCGTACATTATGCGAAGCCTTAGCAAAATTAACTACGCAAGGGCAAGAATGGGACACACTAATACCTTCGGTACTATACGCCTATAGGACAAGTAAACAAGCAACGACAAAGTTTACACCTATTTAACTTACGGAAGAGAAGCTCGGTTTCCAAACTTTAGAGAAGAAAATAATGTAAACGAGAATATGGTAGACTGATTGACCGTATTCCTAGAAGAACTACCAAACCATAGAGAGATCACAAAAGAAAACTGTCGCTACGCCCAGAAAAGACAAAAGTTCTACTGGGACAGAAAACTACAGAAAGTTCAAAGAATATTCCAGAAAGGCGATAAAGTGTTATTGTACGATGCCGCTCAAGTTGGAAGACATACCAGAAAATTTCTACCAAGATGGCTAGGCCCCTTTATTATACATACTCGTGTAGCACAAAATGTATACAAATTACGTATACTAGATAATCAAATTTTAGATATACTACAAATAATTTATTACTGAAAAAGTATTATGACCGCAATGGGTAATGCTTATAGAATATTCCATCGGGATCATGAGGTACATAGACATACTTGTAATGGTATGGTACCATATATGGAGTATTTATGGTCAGTAATTGTTACTGCCCCGTCTCTCCAACCTATATACACTCCGGATTGTTAAACTTACTATTCGCGGAGCTCATAATTAGCCAGGGAAAATTGTAACATTAAAAATTATGCTGCAGTATAGTCACATGACCCACATGATTGAAAGTAAATAATTCCAAAGATCTATGCATTAATCCACAGAAAGATCTAGAAAAGTCATATAATCTACGGACCTGAAGGTCTGCCTAATTTATAGATCTGCATGCCCCTGATTAATTAGATTAGATAATCCATGTAATATATCGTTAAATGCAATATTATATATCGGCATGCCAATAGGCCTAGTGAATGGTTTATTTGATGTATTAAATTTAAAGATCAATTAATTGACAGCATTAAAGTCACGAATGTTAATAAAGTAGTGGAAGAATACTTTCCTGATTCATGTATATAAGGCCTTCATTTTCACCTTCATTTTAAGGCAGACTTCGAGTTAAAATCCCTTGGAATATATAGATAGATTCAAACTCTCCAATCCTTAGATAGAAGACTGTATTAAATTATTTATATATCTTTTAATAAAATATAACTATATCTTCATACACGTTAAATTAAATACTTATCTTGCAATTAATTGTATCTTCATATACGTTTAGTTGTGTCTCTTTGAACAAAGCCTTGTAAATCCTCTTGTTTAAGTCGTATAATTACGCACACTAACCTAACCAAATCATATAAAATATAGTTTATATAGAATAAACGATTAGTCCCCTGAATTATTTAAAGAGATTAATTTCGGGTATGACACTATAAATGCCTTATACTTATCCTTTTCAATTCCAATTCCTCTATAATAGCAACATCCAACATTATACATCACCATGTAAATATTCGAATGCCTTATATTCATATTTTTCAACTCCAAACAATAGTTGTTAAAATTTTTATAACCATCTAATATTAGTCTTTTTTTTTAATAAAAAAAAAGAACAAATCCGATTATTTTTTTATAAAAAAAATATCTGTATCAAAAGTTGTCTGTTTCTTTGAAGGTTTGACAAGATATATTGGTCACTCTAAAGTATTGATTAAAAATTATCTACCGAATCTCGATCTTTCTATGAGTTTAGAGCTTTAGCTTGAGCTTTGGTGTTTGCAACTAGCTTTCGACCTGACTAGCTTGAGTTTTGTGCTTGCAATAACTTTGTGTTAACTAACTTGTGTACTCTCCACTCCGTCTTGTCTAACCCAAATCTAATAAGAAAATTATTATAATTAAAAAAAAAAATTACCTTTAATCATTGTGTCATTTTAGAATCACCTATCGCAGGCATCTCCTATTTCTGCAGATTTCTGTAAATATTCGAATGCCTTATATTCATATTTTTCAACTTCAATTCCTCTATAATAGCAACATCCAACATTATTCATCACCATGCCTTATATTCATATTTTTCAACTCCAATTCCACTCCAATAATAATTTCCAATATTATATATTCCACTAGGTCACCCATTTTTGCAGATTTTTGATAATAAATGTAACAACTTGCAAGAATGAATTTAATTATAGGATTAAGAATCCTGTAAACTTTTATCAATTGGATAAAATTGTTTGCTATTTCAGTAATATCTGATGAACTATCAACTTTTTTCTTATTGCCTTATAAATAAGTTATTGTAATTTGACATTCTGACGCAAGAAAGGTGTGATTAAGGCAGCGTTAAAGTTATGCATTACATTTATATATATATGTTTGATGCAATTACTGCATATACATTGTAATACCTCTCGACAAATTAGGGTTTTAAGCATAGTATTTTTATTTTTATATTATTTTTGCAAAAAAATAATTACAATTGCAATTTTTATTTTATCTATTTATAGCATTGAATATTATTATGGGATTGTGTATTATCCGAATAAGAAAATCAAGCATGAGTTTTCGATAAAGAAAATTATGCTCTTGTGATGTTTTTAGATTATATGGATTGAATGTATCAGTTTAAAAGAAAAGATTCTAGTAATAATAGTAAAATTTTTTACCTTTAGGTGTTAATTTCAATATTGCGAAAGGAGATTCTGGTATTACTTCTTTTATGAGTGGTGAATATCTTGAAGCAGCATATATCCCAGATATAAGACATGGACCAATGTTTGCGCAAATATTTCAATTTATTCAGGAATGTTGTGATAAAGATGATGCTATAACTCCTTAGTAAAATTTGTATAAATATACGTTATTGTTGTATTTTTTTAATAGTTTATTTTGTTATAATAAATGTTTCTGGTATCAAAAAAACTAACTAAGGTTAATGATAAATGTATTATTGGGTTCTGTAATGATCAAAAAAGGATAAATATTTGTCGGCATAAAAGAGAATATGGAGCAATCATTGATACAGAATTTAATTTTAGTCTTCAAACCGAGACTGTAGAAGAAGAAGAAGAAAAAAAACAAAGAACTTTTTTTATACCAATAGGAATGAGAATATTTTATTTGAGATTATTTCAACATATTAACATGAAGCAACAGAATCTTGAATTACATGATGTTATTGTTCAACTAAATTTTACTTCTGTGCATAATGAAGATATACAAAAAGAATTCAAATACCTACTGCTAATAATAAAACACCATATATCACACCACTTATTGAATTGTTGAAATTAAAACGTTTTATTATTGAAATTTGTAATAGAGAAATTGCAACACATAAAGATCCCACTATCAATGATATTATATTATTTGGCAATATTCAAAATATACAATTTCGTGATTATATTGAACCACGTTTAGAAGTTGAATATGAAATTGATTGTATTGAATGTGATTTTCAGAATCATGAAGTAAATTTATGTTTAGATCTTAATAAATTACAAGTTTGTGTGCTTGAAAATGATGAAAAAATATTAAAATTTTTAGCGAAAGAAATTTTGCTTTAGTTATTTTTGTGGATTATTGTAATATGTTTTATAAATTTAAACGTTGAAAAAAATTTTCCTGAATTTGGAGAAAATTTTAGTTCAACACAAGGAAAATTAGGAATTCACTTTTTTTTTATAGAGGAATTGTAGAAACATCATGGAAACAAGATTTCAGATCACCTAATGCATTAGAAAGTATATTTGGTGCTGTTAATAAATACTACAAATAATATAAATTATTTTTTTATTTGATATTTTAGTTTTTGTATCAATTTATTATAAATATCATTATTTTTCTTCAATAAACATAAATTTAATTTATCAAATTAAATAATATAATTATTTTTAATAATGAAATATAAATGTTCTGTTAATACAAAAACATATAAAGAATGTTGTTATAAAAAACGAATATATAGACCAAAGAATTTAATAAAAAATGATAAAGAATTTTACAATTATCTTCTAATTAACTTATCAAATATTGTAAATGGACCACTTATTCCAAATAATGAATTTGAAAGGATTCAAAATTTAATTTTATTAATATTAGATTTGGAATTATTAAAAGAAGGTAGTGAGATATATTTGAAAATACAAAATTCATCATTGTCAAATGAAAAACAAGAACAATCGTAGCAATTATGAATTAAGCAAGAAAAATGTATGACGATATATAATGGGATTAGAGATAGTATCAAAAAAGAAAAGTTGAAAAATATAGAAAAATTACGAGATTTTCAATTTTGGCATCAAAAAATTCTCGAAGCTATGATATTAACCCAACAATTGCAGAATCAATTAAATAATTTGAGGTTAGCTAGATTAGAATATTGGGTAAAATATTTAGAGGAATATAATAGTTTTGTTGAACAAATTCAAAATGAGCCAGATTTATGTAGATTACGTAATGATTGGAAGAATAGAATTGATAATTCACAATTTATAGTTGAAGAAAAAGAAAACCTTCATCAAACACGTGTAGAACGTATTAGAAAGTTATTAAATAAAGAACAAGAATCTAATTACCAAAGAATTTATGATGGAATACTTAATGAAACAAATATTGCAAATTTAGAAGCTAATAGATATTGGTCTAGAGAAATACAACAAAGCACTATTATAACTGAAACTCAAAGAACGGAATTAGAAAATTTAAGTGTTCAAGTTTTAGTAAATTTATCTAATCAATATTATGATGAAATTAAAAAAGAAATTCCTGAAATAACAGATTCATTTTTATTGGAAGATAGAGCTGATATTGATAGTAGAATTCTAGATTAAAAGATGAAAATTTATCTAAAAATAGAAAAACTGAAATATTACAACAGAGCAGAAGAGGACAAATACAAATTTTTTTTACAAACAGAAGAGATAGCAAATTATGATTGACCTGAGCATTTAATAAATAATTATGCTAGAAGGCAACGTGTTGAATTATTATCAAATGAGAGTGTTCTTTCACAATTTCTTAATAATCTTAATCAAACATTATTAGGAAATGAACGAAATCAGACATTATTAATACAAACAAGAAAAATCATTACAACAATCTTTTGTATGTTGTAACAGAAAGACAAATAATATTAGAACAAAATAGGCAAATATTAGCAGACGGTAAACGTTATGATCTTATAATACAATCGATAGAAGAAGCTTTTCTTGAGCCATCTAGAACAATTCAAATATTGCAAGATTTAAGATTGGAGCTTTTCAATTTAATTCAATCATCAATTGATGTAAAAAAAATTAACAATTTAAAGAATGCTTATTATTGGTTAAATATAATATTAGAGAAGAAAGAAAAATTTTTGATCTATTAAATGATATAATTGAAAAATATATTAGAAATTATCCAAATGGAAAGTTCACAAACACACAACAAGAAGAGAAATTTTTCAATAAAGAGATTGATAAAATAGATGATGAATCATGTTTACAAGAAAAACAATTTCTTCATAAACTAAAAAAAAAGATTATTGAAATATATAATGATAAAGAAAAAGATCAATATTTTATTAATATAGAAAAAGAAGTTGATATTGCTAATAAAAATATTGAAGATTTTATTGAAAGAACTATTAAAAAAATGTTATATACAAGTTAATAAAAGAAATTTTTAAAGAGAGTGGTGATGGATAGATAGAAAGAATAAGTAAAACAGTAAAAGATAAGATGAAGTGCAATCTTTTTTTAAATCTTTGAGAGCCACAATTGAAAATAAAAGATTTAGAACAATTTTTGATAAAATCATAAAAGATTATTTTATAAAAAAAAGAAAAGGAAGAACAAGAAAAAAAATAAAAAACATGATTTATATAAAAAACATGAACCTCCAGAACCAAAGAAAGTAAAAGTTCATCGAAAATTGAAAAAGGAGAAAAAATATAATAAAGAATCAATTCCTGTTTTACAAACCAATAATTTATAGTGGAATAATAGAGGGTATAGAACCTTTAACATTTAATCTGATTTTCGATTTATATATAAAAGTAGTTGATTCAAGTGAAGAAGAATTAAATAATTTAAAAACATAGTTAAAAATAATTTAGATAATTTTATTAATTTTACATATTTTACATACTATCGCCCATCTAAAGTTACAAATAACTTTTTTAAAAAAGCATGATATTCAACTAAACAACATTATTTAGATATTGTATATAGAATCTTGGTATTACGAGATTTAGATCTTGAGTTAGATAATTTAATTGGAATTATATTTGATGGATTAGAAGTATAACATCTGATTCAACAGAAGTTGAGCAAATTCATAATTTATTACAACAAAAAGAACTTGAAATTAAAACAAAAGAAGCAGAAAATATTTATCTTAAAGGATTTTTACTAGTAAAACAACCTTTATATTCACATATTATATTATCTATTTTTATTAATTTCTTATCATTTATTTTTATAATTTTTATTATAAATTATTTTTTTAGTATTCGAATACAGTGTATTATTATATAATGTCTTTATTTGAAGATGATGAAAATTTATCAATTTCAAATAATAGCAATGATTTAATAGTTGAAAATTTATCACTATCATCAAATGATTTAGTTGAAAAAGATTTGTTAGAAAAAGTTGAAGAATTAACAGAAGAAAATAATGATTTAAATCAATGGTTGGAAGATTTATTGGATGATTATTACAGATTAAAAAAGGCTGCATTTAGAATAAAAAAAATTTTTTATTCCAATAGTATCATATTTTTTTGCTATAATTATTTTTATTATATTTATAAATTTAAATTCTGTTTGAATTCAATGTATTATCATTTAATAAAAAAATTTTAAAGTTCTGACTTAGGGAAAAAAAAATAAAAAAGTATATGTCTAATTAGTAAAATAAATTTGAAAACTTTGAAGCTTCTATACTATAAGTTGTAATTGAAACTAAGGACCAGAACCACAAAAGACACTAACAATTACCTGAGCCATTTACTTTAGAGCTACACAAAGCATGCAAAAACATTAAAACAGTTAAACAGAAAAAAATAAAACAACAATAAACCAAGACTTATAATTTTGTTAAATACTTTTTGATTTTGTTAACTTTATTAAAATTATTATTTATTATTATTATTATTACTCATTATTTATTATTTATTATTTATTATTACTTAAAACTTATTATTATTTTATTATTATTACAATATTAATTATTATATTATAATTATAAGTTAGATAGGAGTATTATGGCGAAGTTAAAGTTGCTCATATTAAAACTTTTTATTAACCCCATATAAACATCCAAATATTTATACCAATCAACTCGTATTATATTCAAAAATGATATAATATAAAAAAAAACAATTATAAAAATTAAAGTCGGCCAAATGATCATGATCATGTGCAATGTTATTAAACCTGGAATTTATCGACGGGGGGTATTATGGCAAATTTGATTTTTAACAGCAAAAATCACTTTTTGTAATTTTCTAACCCGATTTTTTTTTCTATACTAGGTATAGCTTTTGGTCGACCTCTTTTTCGGGTAACTGATTTAATTTTTTTTTGGGCCGCCGCTGCTTTTTTTTGGGCTGCTACTTCTTTTTTTTGAGCGGCAGCCTCCTTTTTTCGTCTAATTTCTTCAGCTTTACGTTTAGCTTCTCATTTAACTCCTTTATTTGCTGCCAACTTTCTTCATTAGTTAAAAGTCGAGCAAATGGGAGTGTCTTTCTCTTTATTTTAGAGGGAGATGACACAGTTTCAGATGCCTCTTGAGAACTTTGAGCTTTCGAAACCGGATACTTAAGTGCCAGACGCAATGCACATGTTCCGGGGTTCTTGTAAGTTTCTAGCTCTTCACTTAGTTTTACAATCTGAGATTTTAATAAGTCATTTTCATTTCTAAGTGAAATATAATTTTCTTTTAAATTTTTAATATTTAGGCGAGTAGAAGGAAGTTAACTTGGTTGTGCAATTGGTGATGTTAGAATTGTACTGGTTGGCTAAACAGATGGTAAATTATCTAAAATTGAATCTTTAAACTGTTTAGTTGCTAATGAAGGTCTAAATAATCATCACCAATTGCATTAGGATTAAAGAACCATATCCCAGAGGTTCTATAGGCATTACGAATCGCTAGTGGCATATAAGTTTCAGTAAAAACGGGGCCAAGGATTTTTGCAAAGGTATGTTTGGTAACTATTTTGCTGTTGCTGTCCTTATGAACTTTATCACTTGCTTTGCCATACTCTTTTTTTAATTTGGCAAATAGTAACTCGGACGGCTGCAAAATATGTGTCGTATGAGGTGGTAATGCGAAAAGAAGAATGCCGTTGTTGCGACAAAAGTCAATACTCAAGTAGTTAATGTGACTTTTGTGGGCGTTGAGTATCAATAGAACTGGACAAGTGGATGGGATGGAATTAACAAAATGATTAAGATACTTCTGAAAAAGTTCTTCACACATGTATCCAGTATCTGTGAAACCCATGACAGTTCCAGGAGGTGCGCCTTCTAATAGACCTGGGATTGCATGGACACCTTTATAGATAAATAAAGGTGGTATACATAACCTGGCGGCTAAAATAGTTGGGACTATGGAAATATGCTTATGGTATTTCCGTGTACTACTTTGTGAACTTGGCGTGCACCTTTTCGCGCAACAACTTTTCAGATTTAGGAATAAGGGCGAAACCCGTTTCGTCCATATTCCAAATCTGTGTAGCAGTGAGTGAATTTTCGTTAATAACTTTACTAAGTTTTTCAAAGTAATCCTTCACAATAGTCGCATTGGCTCTTTGGGCGCGTGCTTCTGATAACTCCTGGGAAACACAAAACAATAATTCAGGATGATCCCTCATGAAGCGCGCCCACCAATCTTAACCTGGCCCACTATTTCCAAAAGGATGTGTTCGCTTATTTAGTCTCAAGATCTCCATTACACAATGGTTAACACCAGACTTGTTAGACCAAATCCGAGTCTTTGTATATTAATACAATAGCCCACAAGCTGATTTTCCTCATGCTCGGTAAGTATATTTGGTAGACCTGAACGATTAAGAGGACCATTATTTTTTACAGCACGTCGAAGAGTTGTTTCAGGAATTCCAAAACTTTTTGCAACACTATTAACGCTTGGGGTTTAGAATTAGGAGAGCATTTATTTAATTCATTAAGTGCTGCTTGAATAGCGTTTCGCTGAGTAATATAAGAGACCATTGGCATGTTAGTTTATTACAATCTTTAAAAGTATCGCATAGTATTCTATCTTTAAAGTATCGTGATAACGTAGCAAACTATGTACTTTCATGTAACGCGTGAGCTAGTTCAATAAATTCTACTTTTTATTAAAATGAGCAAGTAAATATCGATGACTGATCTAAAATTTATCGTATCAGTCATTTAAAACGCGCTTGAAAAAAGAAAGAAAAAAAATAAAAAAAAACCGAAAAAAACCGAAAAAAAAATGAAAAAAAACCGAAAAAAACGGTGAAAAATGTAAGTATGAACACTAGCAGCTCGTCACTTTTTCAAAAGCTGCTTTAAAAGCCTCTAGCACTTTGCTTTTAATGTTTTATAGCTAATGCTTTTACAGTAATAATGTCGGAAGGACAAAGAGAACCATATGCTTTTGTAACTAGTAAAGGATTTAATAAGGCAGCAAAATTTGCAGTAATTATTTGTGCTACAAACTAAAATGCATCAAATTTTATTGGTTTAATTTTAAATTTTGAACTTATCGCATTATTATTAGTAGTTCTTCGTAATATTGATGCATTTTTTGTTGCAATGTATAACTGATGGTTCATCATAATACCCGATAATATCTAATCTAGTATTCTGCCTTTCATATCTTGTGATCTAGTAGTCCAAATTGGACGATTTTTATACCATTTGAATCCTCTTATTAAGAGGATTCGAATAGTGAAATAATTATCCGATTTGAATCACAGGATCACAAGATATTGCAAATTCGCCATAATACCCCTATCTACCTTATATAAAAAAATTATTATTATTATTATTTTGAAACATTTTAAATGTTATTATTTAATTATTACTAATATTATTTACAAAATTTTGAAAAATTTAAGAATTTTATTTACAAAGATAATTAAAATAAATACAAAAATTATTTGTAAAATAATACGATGATTTCTATTTACTTTTTCAATTCTTCTTCGCCGCTCTCTATTTTCTTCTTCCAACTCTCTATTCTCTTCTTCCAACACTCTATTTTCTTCTTCCAACTCTTCAGCTTCTTCGACCCTTCATCTTTCTACATTTGCAACTCTTCTTCTCAACTCTCCATTTTCAGCTTCTAAGTTTGCTGCCCAAGCCCTCTACCTATTTCGTTCTAGAATCATCTGCTCATATTAACTTGCTTGCAGAAGGGCTTTGACATCGGGAGGATTTATTTCTTGCAAGGCTCTTGATAGTCTATTAGGCGGTTTTGGAGCCTCGCTATTCGAGAAAGAACGGAATCAGCTTTCTTAGTACGAGTCATCTATAAAATAAAAATAATTAGAAACAACTATTTCTAAGCATTATGTATACTGAAAAAGGGGAAAATAAAATGAACACAAGTGCGTTGGCTACCACACTTGTGAAAGACTAAGTTGTAGCAGAAAATATCTACTGGGGCGACTACTACAGTGGTAAAACTGAATGTAGAGTGCTCACCCAGACATAGAAGACCAGTTTCGCACACAGCAAGTGCTGAGGCTAAGCTCATAGCCGGAAAGTATACACACCTGGAGAGGAGCATAACGATGTAAAGCAACGTAAAGCAGAAAATTCAACAAAGTTTTCAAACAACAAAGTTTATCTAAAAGAAAAAGAGATAAATTAATTTAGACAAGGAATAAAGAAAAGAACAAGAGAAAAGAATATTAACCAAGGCAGTTGGGAATGAAAATTTTTAAGAAGCAATGAACATCCAAGACTCAGAAATTAATAGAATCTAACGATTACAAGGATTATTTCAAAATGGAAAATCAATTAACTGTAAACAAAACAATGAGAATCACAACAATAATGATGTGATTTACAGAATTAGAAATTAGATCTTGTATGAACACCAATCAGAATCATAAAAGCTAATTTTAGATGAATTAGCCTAGAAAGTTCAGAGACCTCACAATTTTAAGGGGAGAAAACAACAATAAAATTACCAAAATACATATTAAGCAAAATTTTTGACAAGTTTTGACAAGTTTTGACAAGTATTCTTGAACATTACCATGCGAAATTTTGTACATGAATAATGCAAATACAAAACATATGGAAATCACAAAGATAAGCATGAGATAAATTCTTTGCTGTACCAGAAAAATAAGAAGTACAACAATTGTATCATTGATTAAAGTTTCCAGGCACAATTATGTATGAATAACCAGTTCTAACAATTATACATAATAATAGATGTGTATATCCAAATTAATTTCCAAATTAAGCAAACAACCATCGATTTAACAATTTCCCCAACATTTTAAAAATATTGACAAAGAATACAAAATCCCAAAAATAGAAAAAGTACTAGAAACAGAAACAGACCCAGGTACACTAATTATTCAAGCAATAGAATCCAAATAGAAACTTCTATTGTTTAGTCTCAAACCTTAGCCATATCTATTAAATTAATCACATGCTAAAATCAAGTAAAGGAACTATTAAAAGAAACAGAGTTTAATGAAGAACCAAATACAGATACGAATTTTATAATTGGATAGTATATAATTCTTTTTAAAAATTATACTGCTTTACTAAAAGGATTAGAGAAGAAATTTACAGAGTAAATTTTCTTAAAAGGATAGAAATGTTATAGAATAAATAGTTATTATTTATTATTTTATTATTTTATTTTATTATTTTGTTATTATTATTACATTTTTTATATTGTTTTTGTTGAAAAAAACATCCAACTAAAAAGCTTAACAAATATCAATTGATCAAAATTAATAACAACCTATATCATAAAATCATAATACAAAAACCAGAAATTACTTTTTAATTAATTTAAAACACTTTATTAAAAAATTATACTTGGTTTTGCAGTAAAAATAGAAATTGCAATAATTATTAAAAACAATAATCAATAGACAACAATTCAATTCTATCAAATGATTTATTCAGAATGGAAAATTATAAATTATATTAACAAAAATAGATTTGATAATCATAAATTAAATCTTAAATGCATTAAATTATAAAATTTATAAAGATAATACCAGTAGAATAAATAGAATTAATTTTAATGAACTGGAAATATATAGAGATTTATGTAGAAAAAAATAATAGTAAACAAGTAAAACAATTTGCAATAGAATTTAAGTTAAAATATGATAAAATTTCAGGTAATATAAATGGAAAAGAAGTAAAAGATTTATAATTTTTTTTATTTTTCTAATAAATAATGATATATTAAATTTAATCAAGTATATAAATACCATTTTATTCTAAAATATAATATAAAAAATGAAATTAACAAAATTATTAATTATTGCTTTTATATGCTTTTCAAGCATATATGTAATTGTAAAACTATACAATTATGTGGTTGTCATAAAAAGAGAAAATGTTTTTTTGTTTCTAACAAAAAGTTTTATTATATTTTTTATATTTAATATTTTTAGTTCAAACAATATTATTTTTAATAATTATATAAATAAAGGATCTATAAAATATAATTTCAATATTTAAATTCAAAATAATAAATGATTTGACTATTACAATGAAAATAAAATAAAAATAATAAAAATCTTGAAAAAGTGCAAAAAAATAATAAAAGTTCAAAGGGAAACAATCAAATTTTAGAGAAAACAATTAATAATCTTGAAGAAAGAAATAAAAAATTGGATAAAAAAATAAAGAATTATATAGAAAAAAATAAAAATTTATTTTTAATATTATTAAAATTATTTTTATATTATTACTTTTTGAAATATTATTATTTAGTTTAATACAAAAAAAATTGAAGGATTTTTTATTACATTTTTATGTTTATGTGCAGCATCAATTGTTAGTTATTATTCTTAAAATTATTTAAAAATACTTTTCATAAATTTTTTTTATGTTTTTCTCTTCAAATGAATTCAACACTATCACCATAAAGCCTCAAATATAATAACATAGTGTGAAAGATACAAACCTAGGTTCAATATCCTATACTGCTATACATAATAAAATTTATTGACTTAAAGAAATCTAAAAATTATAAAAGTATTTAGAAATTCTTTAGTTTAATTTGTGAAACAAAATATCTAATTGGCAAGAAAAATTTCCGAGTTTTGAAGTGTTATCTGGTTGGTCTAAAGTACCAATTATCAAACCAAAAGAAATCAAATGTATATTGAATTGTAAAAATTAATGCAACTCTTTTTCTTGTAGTCAAAACACAATTACATTTCTTACAGATTTTAATAATATTAAATTAATTAAAAATCATACTTGGTAGTAATAAATAAGGAAATACATATTATATTTTTCAAAAATTAAAAATAAAGCTACAAAATTTCATTCAAAATTGGAGATTTACAGATCATATTAATAGATTTGGATTAGATAATTGTAAATCAAATCTAAGAAAAACAACTTCAAGAATAAATCATTTAATTGTAAATTATATAAAAATAATATATCAGGTTATAATGAAATTGCTTTTTGATAAAACTTATAATCATTAGAGATTTAAATGGTATGAAAATAGAAAATAAAAAACAAATATTTTAAATTAAACAACAAGCTATTAATTTTTAAAAAGAACACGATAAATTAACAGAAAATTTGAATGGAAAAGAAGTAAAATATTAATTATTTTTAATAATATTTAAAAAAGATTTCCATAAATCATTTTTATATTTTTGTCTAAATATAAATTCATATAATAAAGGTTTAATAATATTTTTTCTTCTTTTTGATTTTGGAATAAAAATTTTGCGTAAATTCCATGTACTTTCTATTGTATTTGTGTAAATTTTTCTAATTCTTTGTCTAGGATTTGGTCTTGAATGATTTGTTTGTATATGTTTCATACCAAGACTTTCAAGATTTTGATAACCAAGCCAAGAATCTGTAAATATAGTTGATCCAGGTTTTACATGCTGTTTTATAATTCTTGTAAGTGTTTCGGTATTACGATTATTGACAGCTTCAAAAAAAAATTTTTTTTAATATTTTTTTTCTTTTTAGGTCTTTGAACACCTCCAATAACCCAGAAATTATTAAATAAAGATTCATCAATTTCAACTATTTGTTTTTGACCACCAATTATTGTATCTTCTGGTGTTAAAAAATTAATAGCTAAATTTTTAAAATCTTTAATAAATTTACAAATACTAAGTCTAGCAATATTAGTAATATCATGAATCTGTTGAATTTTAAGTTTATGAATCCAATAATATCCAATTAACAAGATATCATTACATTTTAGACAGTGTTGAGAAAAAAAAGTGTTTTTAAAAAATTATATTTAAGATAAAGATATATTTCTCCATTACAGAATTGACATTTTTTAGAAGGTTTAATAATATTTTCTTTGATTAAAAATTCAATACATTCTTTTTTATCAAAAAAAATTTTATTTAAATTTTGAATATTCATTTTTATTAAAAATTAAATATAATTAATTGTACAATATATAGTTTTTTTAAATATAATTAATTAAATAACTATTATAATTCCTGTAATTTTATTATGCTCTAAATTATTTTCTTTTTTTTGTTGTTTTTCTGAGATTAATTTCACAATTATCACAACCTTTTCGATTAATATGATCTATCATTTTCCATTTTGAATAAAACATTGGATAAAAACTAATAGTGAATTATTTATTATATTTGTTGCAATATAATAACTATTACTTTTTTATATTTATAAGAACACCAAGTATGATTTTTAATTAAAGTAGTTTAAATCAGTTAAGAAAGTAATATTTTATTTAATTTTAACTTCAAGAAATTGCTTAAAATTAATTTTAACAAGGCAATATTCATTAAGTTTATATTTTGGTTTATCAGAATTCTTATATTTATTCATAACATAATAATCTCAAAGTTTTTGAATTTATCTTTCCAATTAGACATTTGTTTCAAAAATAAAATAAAGAAATCCAAATACTTATATTTTTTTTATAGTTCTGAGTCAGAATTTAAAAAAAAGAATAATATGCTTTTGCGCAAATAAAATAATTCTTAATCTAGTACCATGCGCAGCATAGTATGTGAATTTAAATCCAAAAATATAGCCGCAGTTACTGCGGGTGTATTTATGGATTTAATATTCACATTACATTATTATTTTTGTTTGCTCCTGTGGATAATGTTACTAGGAGTACAAAAAATATAGAAATAGCTTATTTTTAGATTGATGAATTTTTTGAAAAACTAAAAAATGTACTAATAAAAAGTTGTCCAAATGCTACTTAATGGCACTTTTGAAGTTTACTTAGTAAAATTTAGGCTTTTATATATAGTAACTGCTAACAATTTCTTTAAAAAAAATATTCTTTTGAAGGTTGCTTATTTTTGGAAACATATAGCATTATAAACCCAATATTGGTTCAAAATAAATCCAACATTGGTTTAAATAAACCTAATCTTGGTTCAAATAAACATCATTTTGGTTAAAATAAACCTATTCCTATTTATTTAAACCCAATTTTGGTTAAGTAGTAATCCACATAAAATCAGCAGTATGATCATAATAAAATCTGGGGTTAAGTCTTATATAAGTTATTATAATAGAGTGGAATCTGTAGCTGCCTCAAAGTAAAGTTATTTTTTTACTAAGTTAATCTTTCTTTAAGCTTTAACTAAAGTTGTAAAGCTTATTTTTATAATTCTAACAGTAGTGAAATTGTTAAAATTGGTCAGGTAGTTCTTGAGATGTCTTAACTTTTTTTTTTGTTATACATATAAAATTTCTTTGCAATTTTTTATATGTATAAAAAGATAAAAGTTAAGATATCTCAAGAACTACTAGGCCAATTTTACTAATTTTATTATTATTAGAATCACAAAAATAAGCTCTACAACTTTTGTTAGAGCTTGAAGAAAGATTATCTTAAAAAAAAAACTTTATTTTGAGGTAGCTACAGATTCTACTCTATTATAAAACTTATATAAGATTTGCCCAAATTTTACTATGATCATACAGCTGATCTTATGTAGATTACTACTTAAATAAATTTGTTTTTATTTATTTGAACCTGATTTTGGTACAAATAAACCTGATTTTGGTTCAAATGAACCCAACTTAGATTCAAGCAAAAAGTTATCAAATAAGGACTTATATAATATTACACAATATTAGTTTTGTGCAACCAAAAATTTTTTTTGTAAAATTAGTGCAATGAGCTTTTGTATAACATATATGCATATCTTTGTTACACAAACATGTAATTGGTCACAATAGGGTCTTCCAATACGTGATTCCAATTATTTTAAACTATAGATACAATACCAACTTTTTTTTTTGTTAGAATGAACATACCGGTAGTATGGAATATAGCGCAATAGTCAGATAGATAGAGCATAATAGTTAGTATATAGTTTACAATAGTATTCTTTTTTTATATATATAGTACTAACATTTTTTGTTAGAGTACAAAATATAGTACGATAGTCGATAGACGAAGCACAATAGATTAGTATGTAGTTTATGATAGTATTCATTTTTTTATATATGTACAGTACTAACTTTTTTTTGTTAGAACAAACATAGTACAAAATATAGCGCGATAGTAGATGGATGGAGCACGATAGTTTGTATATAGTTTATGATAGTATTCTTTTTTTATATATATCCTTTAATTTGTTATACAGGCATATTTGCCTGTGAAAATTTTAAAATTTTAAATTTTTAAATAAAACCTTAAATATTAATTTTAGCTATATACTTTCTAAGTAAAAAATATAATATTAGTTCTGTTTTATCAACTTTATTATAAAATTTTTTTAAAATTATTAAAAAACTTTAATATAATAAAAGTTTAAAGTTTTTGTTTTGGAACTTTTACTATAGAATTTTTTCTTTAGATTTTCTCAAATTTTATATGTTCCCGTTTATAAAAAAAATTTTCACTTCTAATACAAGTCCTAATTGTTACAAGTAAATCATTTAAAGTCAAATAATGAAAGTTGACATCCTTTATATAAACTACAAAGTTGTATAAGAAACTATATTTTTAAACCCAATATTTAAAGAATTCGCCAAGATATTGTAAAATATTTTTTTGGTTAAAAAATTTCTTTAAAATTTAATATTTCAGCTTATAAGCAATATAAACTTTTTGTCTTATAATATAAGTTTAAATAATTCAAAAATATAATCTTTGTTCTTAAATATTATAATACCAAATTTTATTTAAATATCTTAAATAATAAAAAAACTAGATAAGAGGTATATTTATAGTAATTATACAAGCAAATTTGCCTGTGAACCTCTACAAAGTAAGGGATATACAGTACTAACTTTTTTTTTAGTTAAAACGAACGTAGTATGGAACATAGCGCAATACGTAGTATGATAAATGTAGTATAATAGTTCAGGGTGTACAGTGCGAGATAGCATGAAACATCTAACATCTATTAACAAAAACTTTAAAGTGTTATAACTTCTTTAAAACAAGCTAAATCAAAAATCCCACTAACAAATTGATAGATTTTTAGATAAACTATATTTCTGTTAGAGAATTTTTTTTAATTTTTGTATGAAGAAGTTATAATAGATTAAAGTTTATATGAGTTCAAAAAATTGGCATTTAATATAAAAAAAAGAAAATATATATAGATTTTTAACTAATCAAATCAGTTATACAAAATTAGCAAATCAGAATTGATTATATAAGAACTCAAAATTGGCGACTATATGTATAATTGGATGTTTTATGCTGTCCTGCACTGTAGCAAGATAGTTAGTATGGGATGTAGCATGATAGTTAGTAACACAATGATAGTTAGTATGGGGCATAGTATAATAGTTAGTATAAACTTAGCATAGTTGAACATAGCACGATAATTGGGACATAGCACAATAATTAGAATATAGCACAATAATTATTTTTTGTATTTATTTTTTTTTTATTTTTTTTTGTATTTTTTTTTGTATTTTTTTTGTATTTTTTTTGTATTTTTTTGTATTTTTTTTTGTATTTTTTTTTGTATTTTTTTTGTATTTTTTTTGTATTTTTTTGTATTTTTTTTTGTATTTTTTTTTGTATTTTTTTTTGTACAAACTCATATGACAGATTTTGATTGGTCAATTACGGGATCACTATGGTGACAGGTCACCATAAAATATTGCCCTTATAATTTAGACTTTACTATGTAGCAGCTATCTGCGATTAACTAAAAATCGATTTTACTTCAATATTATAGGCTATTTATACTATATATATATAGGACATAATAAATAGGAGACCCCCTAGAAAATTACATAATTTACTGCACTTTTCTTACAATTAAATATAAAAATTTATAAGCAACTGATTATATACATATAAAAATTTATAAGCAACCAATTATATACATATAAAAATTTATAAGCAACCAATTATATACATATAAAAATTTATAAGCAATTTATAAGCAATTTATAATTGGTCTTAAAATAAATGTATTTATTCTTAATAATTATGCAATATTATATAAATTATTGGTTAAAATTTTATTTAATGTTATCACTTATACTAAATAGTCACTAAGATTGATGATTTTTACTTATATACTATTACCGTATTTTTGTGTAATAATGCACATGTGCATTATTTCAAATTGGCACTTTTTAAAAATTACCCATTTGACTCAAAATAACGCACATGTGCGTCCTGAAATATCGCACCCCTTCCCTAAGAGTTTCACAATAATATAAGTATATTGCACATGTCTATTAAAGATTGGTAATATTGATCTGAAATATCGTACATGTGCATTCTAAAATAACGCACAGGTGCTCAAAATAATGCACAGGTATGCATTATTACATAAAATTAGGTAGTTAAAAAATGTGTTATTCTGTATCATTGTAATTATGTTATTGTATTGCAAACATTTTGAATAAATAAAAAAACTTGTTATATTATCTGGTTAAAATGCAAAAACAAAAATTTTTACATTTAAGCAAATAGCTATAAGAATTAAATTAATAGGAAATAAAAAAAATTTAGCTACAGAAGAATAGTTAGTTTATCAAAAAAAATAACAGAAAAAAAAATAGACTTATTACAGATATTAGTTAAAAACTAATAATAAAACAAAAAGAACATAAATTAAAACTATTTTACTAAAGATTTAAATAATTGATGTCTAGATTTTTCTTATTTTTTGTAAATTTTTTGTTAGACTTTTTGCTGTTCAGATTATCTGATAATTACTAATTTTATTAGTGATGCTTGTAGTTTTTAGTTTTGTATCAATCTACTAATCAATAAAATTATAGTTATATTAAAATATAATTAATATACTAAAACTAATGTAGCAATACAATCAAGTTATTATATTTTATTTAACATGTTATATATGAACACTAACAGATTTTTGTGTAAGTTATTTTGCTACCTCCTAATACAATACACAAATTTTTAAAAGATAAATAAAGACACTGGGTCGGATAGTGCAGTGGTTAGCGCTCCGGAGTTGTATTTGCAAGGTCGCCGGTTCGAGTCTAGTAGATAACAAAAACCATGTTTGGATCACAAATATTAAAAAGGTCTACAATGAAGCATCGAACATCTCCCCCGTTTCTGGACATGGTACTATAGCAACAATGAGTTGCTTTATATAACCATGGGTCATGCGGCATCCAGAAAAGGAAAAAATCTGACAAGAAACATCGTAAACATAAGGACCATCCACTATAAAAGAAATAAGACAAACAAGAATAAGGACAAAAATACTGACCAAATCAGGAAGGCACAAAGTCAGAAACCTAATGCTACACCAACCAAAAATAGAAGTGGCTCCCGGGGTTGACAACAAACAGCTGATCTAGATAGCAATCCAGCGGAGTATGTAGTTCTTTCAAGTTGCCTATGATCCAATAAGGTACGGGCACTGGATGTGGTTGGCTTGCTGGGGTCTGCTGGGAAAAATGGATAATTGGAGGGAGGTATAGATTAGTAAAAACCAGTTAAAAATAGATAGTAAAATGTAGTTTGACATGTCACAAACATTGATATTAATAAATGAGCGCCAAACGCGCCCCAACAGCCATTGAGCTAAAGGGTTAAAAAAAAATTAGATAAATAAAAATTTGCATATTTGTATTAGAAGAAGGTTAAATAAGTTATACAAAAATTATTTATTGTTTATACAAACTTGTTAAATAATGTATTATTGGTAAATTGTAGCTAATAATTCTAATTTCTTTAAGGATTTTGCATTACTTGCTGACCCATTTTTTTTAATTTTTCTAATTCTTTTTTAAGTCTCAATTGTTCTAATTATTCTATTTTTGTTATTTAATTTTTCTCTATAAATTATTCTAGTATTACCTAATAGAGACATTAGATTTTTAAAATTATTTGATAGGGTCGATAGAATATCTGACTGTTAATTTCCAATTTTCTAATTCCATTTTATACAAAGCATAAAATTAACTTTATATAGTCTTAGCTACAATATAAGGCTATTAAATTATAATAAATTAAAAAAAATCTGACCAACCAACTGGGAATTTTGAAACTTATGTAATGCAAAATAAAAAATTAACTTTGTGTAGCTTTATATATATCATAACTAGTACTAGAAATCTGTTTTGAAATTTATGTTTTTATAAGAACATGCTTATTTAATTTAATGGTTTTAAAAATTTTTTTATACAGTATTCTCATTAGAAAAATTTTTTTCTCTTTCTCTTTCTTTTTCTTTTTCTCTCTTTCTCTTTCTTTCTATTTCTCTTTTTTTTTCTCTTTCTTTCACTCTCTCTCACTCTTTCTCTCTTTTTCACTATTTCTCACTCTTTCTTACTCTTTTTCACTCTTATTATCTTACTCATATTCTTTTTTTACACTTATATTTTTATACTTTTAGTATTTTTTAATTTTATTTTTAAAAATATATTTAAAAAATATTAATAATAAAAATAAAAAATATAATTTATTTAATTAAACAATATAAACAAAGCTAAGTTATTCATAATAATAAGACTAAATTTCATATATATATTTTATAAAAAATTAATATTTGAGATTTTTATATAATGTTGAAGATATTATTGGCTTGGTCCAGCTTGTATACAGTATTTAAATAAGCTATTAACATCTCTCAAATATTTTAATATAATGGATTATTTTTTTTATTATAAATTTTTAAGATATAGCACTAAAGTTTAAAATCATAATAACTAAAGATTTGTTAAGTAATTTCCTTGTAAATTATTATTATAGTGAGTTTAGCTCTCTGGAAATTTATAATATTATATGTATATAAAAGTTTTTTTAATAACAGATAAGGTCTATATTGCACCAACTGGAAATAGATAAACCAATTATTATATAATCCTATAATTCAAAAGCAACTAAATTGTTGTTTTTTCAACTAACTAACAATTAAATATTTATGAGCTTAATTGTATTAAACTACTATATTATAAAAATAAATTTTTATCATTTTATATATTTATATAGAGAACATATTTTTTAAACTTAATATTCACAAAAAAAAATTTGATAGAGAACACCTTAAATTTTGTTAATGTTTTAAATTAAAAGTGATATTCTTATAAGAACATGAGAACATTAGATTCCAACACTGGTCACAACTAGATTTTGGCCAATTTTAATCTAATTTGCTAAAAATAACAAAATTATATTTACTTAAATAGCTTTTAATCTAGCAATCAGAATTGAATGAACTTTTTTTGTTAGATGTGCCTTACCGAGGGCTTCATTTTAAAAAAAAAGTTCATTTAAATTGGAACACTGGATACCATGATAATTGCTAAAAACTGTTTTTTTGCTTCTCAAATTTTAGAGGTTTTTGCTAAAATGCATAATGTATGACCCATGTACTAGATTTTTGGGGTCTTTTTCTTTATAGCAGATACTATATTATAATATGGAGTGTCTTCAATTAAAAGGGCCCATTTTTACATTCTTTTGAAAAATGAGTTTTCGTTAGATTTATATAAATTTTGACATGATTGACATTTTTTAATTATAAATGAAAATCGATTTACATAATAAAAAATCAAGATAATATAAAAAGAAAATGACATAAGGCTGAGTAGAGCCAACATATCATGAGTTTATCTAATAGTCACATGCCATTTTTAACTAATCAATATCGTGAAATTTGATTGATCCCAGATCAGTTTGAAAATCAAAACAAATAATTAAACTCAAATATTTCAAAATAAAATATATGTAAAAATGGGACCTTTTAATTGAAGACACCTCATATGATCTTTAACTACTTTATAAAAATAGTATTCCAGAAGATAATTAGTTATTATCCACAATATGACCAATAACAAGTACTTAATGCTTTTAATTAGTTATACAACTTGTAATTAAAATGTTAAAACTAAAATATATATATTTGTTTGGCAATCCTGCCTTTATTTTTTTTTTTATAACTAACTAGGTGGTCCAGTTATATTTTATTGTGAAAACTATAGTTACATATGCAAATGGATACAGCTCACTGACAAAGATTTATCAGCTCGCCCATCCTATCTAATTTCTTTTAAACTTCTTCTATCTAGATCCTGGCAGAAAAGTTAAACAACTACTGTCTGCAACTAACAAGAAAAATAGAAAAACACAAAGTATATGAAGGAGGTATAAGGGGAAAGTAAAAAAAGGGAAGATAAAAATTGGGGAAATCTACACATCCTAAACAAAATATCTAAAGTAAATGGACAAGATGAAAAAGCAAAAGAAAAAGAAGTAGTCGGATATACATATGTTGTGAAAAAGAAAAGAAAACTATGTAAAAATTCCTCTAGCGGTTTCTCTGAAAAACCTCACATGTCATTCATTATTTATTTTGTTTTCAAAATATACTCATGACCTTGAATCCGAAATAGTAGGTGCTTTCCTAATTGGAACGGAGTAAATACTGCTGATCTTTGGAGGGGGTGCGCCGAAATGCCCACTTTTTGGAATTTTTTGGGAAGCTATTGACACCAGAGAAAATTCTCCAAACCTGAAGAGAAAGTAAGAGTTACGCTATACAGAATAATATATCTAACCAAGCCTTTGCTTCTGTATTCATATCCACAGGGCTCGACAAAACTCCAAAGTTGCTCTACTACTTCTTCGCTCAATAGTACCAAAGCCCACCAAGGTGTATTGCATAAAAGTCTGCATGTCTTTTTTATCTCTATTTCATAGCACAGAACCTCTAGTGAATGGTTTTTGTACCTGACAGCAGCTTGGTAAAGTTTTGTTGTGTTAAATATGTTAGCTGTATAGTTTTCCGTAGTTTGATTTTTGTAGAAGGTTTGGTACAAAGAATCGTCAAAAAGAGTTCATTGATCAATATTCAGCAATCCTGCCTTTATTGTATAAGACGTAAGTAGTAAACTATATATAAAAATACTATATAACATTGTATTTTCCACCTTCTTAACAATAAAAACTCATCCGGTTACTGAGGTACCTAAATACAATCTGCCACAGCCTAGATTTGTCTCCTTTTTGTGCTCTTTAACTTTCTAAGGTATCTGTCAAAAATTCATCGACTAGCTCTTGCCTGCTAATGTCAAGATTGGCCAAAAAAATTGTCTTTTTCCTTAATAGGCCGGCCTGCTGAAAGCCAAGTCAGTCTTATAAAGCTGAAGATCCAACCGCAAATTATATTTTTTGTATCATTGAAAATTTTTTGAAATTTCCTTTGCTTTGTTTCTTTACAGTGCCTTTATTCTTCTCCTTTTCGTTTTTTTTTCTGCATTTTTCAGTTCTTTGTGACTTTTTTTTGTTTTCTTTTTCTTCTTCTTCTTCATTTTTACTACTTCTTTTTTTTTCTTTTTTTTTTATCCCGTATAATTCTTTCCACTCAGCAACAGCTTCACATCATAGTGTCCAAATTCTTTCATGAAATTTCATGCCCAAAGCTTCAAATGCTTTGTTTTTGAAATATCTCTCAACCCTAGATTTCTTCTTAGGGCTCATGAGAACTAAGTCTTGGATTATTAACTTCCGTTTCCTAATCTTTTTGTGCTCTTCCTCACCAAAGAGTACTTTCTCGACAGCTTTAAAGATTTTTGGGTCAACTTCTTTCTTCTTTGTATTTTTGTTAATGAGTACTTCCATTTTAACCTCTCATTCTAATATTCTCCAAAGGCCTTGGTATATCTCACATTTCGCCAAATGGTCTTGTATTTCTGATTCTCTAAAACACACTATGCACCAATCGATTTTATACACTTCCAGATATCTTTTATGTAATAAAGTTAAAACCAGCAAGGCCTTGTCAATATGTTTGATCCTATCGACCCAGGCCCTGCTTTGCTTTATGCTTCTACAATTACGCCCCTTTAGTTTACTTAACTGAGGACCCCATGTGCTACCCTAGTCAACTTTTGTACTATTTCTCTCCTCTTTTAAAGTATCTAAATTACCCAGTAAACCCTTTATTCTACATCAAAAACTGTATTTGTAATTTCCTCAACAAATTTTCTAATTGGTCTATCTATTATATGTCTTTTCCATTTCAGGACTATTCTTATTCCTTTAACCCAACTACTAGTAATTTTAAAGCACTTTTTGCTTTTAAGACCCTTCTTGGTTAACTTGTATGCATATTTATTTCTTTCAATTCCCGTTTGTACTTTAACTATAAAAATCTTTCAATCTATCTCCTTTTCCTCCAAACACATCTGTATTAGCTTTAAGATGCTACTATTGCTTATCTTAACTTCTTCTCTTAAGCTTTTTGACTTTTGCATTTTTTTTATTAGGCTTATAGCATTTATGCTATTTGAGAATAATTACATCTTACTTTTACATGGTACCACTAGAAGTGCTGTTGCAATTGCACCTATTTCTGCCCTTGCTATTGAAGGCCAGTTCAACAAGGCTCCACTGAATTGAGAGTTATTGAATCCTGGTACCTGCTTTGCTTTTTTTGGATATGCTACCTAGCAATCCCCATACTTTTCTTGCAAACTCCTAATTGAACCTTTTCCTGGATTAAGGAGCCATTCGTATAGATATACCATTTATAGCAACTTTTCATGCACTTATTCAGAGCTTTTAAGTCTTTTCTAATATTTTCTTCATCTATCTACTTATCTATTATTTTTTCTTCTTTACGCTTTATCACAATATCACGTATTTCTCGTTCTCTTACTAACTACATTGCTATTTGCATCTTTGTTCTGTTTGTATACTAGATTAGCGTACTTTATTTTGCACAAAACTCTACCTTCTAACTTTTTGACTAGCCTTCTATTCAATGCACATTTGTGACTTTTGAAAGCTTTAAATATCGTGTATTTCCTACTTGTTGCTGCTTAATCTTGTGTACCTTTGCATTGTTATATTTTATTCTTGTCTGGCTTTATATTTTCTTTTTCTCTTCAATGCTCAATTTGATAGGTTTTCTTTTGTTTTTTGTTAGCTCTAACTTTGCCTATCTGCAGAGTTTCTGCACTATTTTTTAATAACTATTAATTCGAATTTTCGTCCGTCTTCTATGATCACATTTAGCTCTGGTTTTAGTGCCAAAATTTTCTTTCACTCTGCTTGAAAACTTCTTTTAACTCTCTTGTTTCTGTATTTGCTAGGCACATTCCTTTCAGCTCCTCCAACCTAATTGGTTTTTTACCTGAACCCTTTTGATTTCTCAGATTTTTTAAATACTCCCATGACAGTGTGTACGTGCTATTTGCATCAAATAGCTGTACTAATAGAAAAAGGTGTAACAGTTTTTTTTTTAAAAAACTCTTTACACCTTTTTCTCTTAAGACCTTAACTATCTTGGTGCCTTGTTAAGTGACTTTTTAGACTTTCTTCCCAGATGCTACTACTAAATGAGATGCCAATTTTTTTTGCCTTTTTAATAACCTTGACGGATATGTTGTGAGTATCTACTATTTTATTGAGTCTATCTCTTTCTAGGCTTGTTATCGTGCTAATACTTTTATTTGAAATCTGTACTTGTTTTAGTCTTATCCAAGTAGATTGTTCAAGCCTTTCTGTATTGTTAAGTCTAATTGCAAGATTACTGATATGATGCACTAATGTACTCTTCCAACGTAATTGGTCTCCGCAATATTTTTATGATTTAGTATACCATATGCCATATTGATTGCAAGTCTACTCTTTGATTTAATTAATTTTAAAAAAGGTCTGTGCAAATGTTTGCAGTTATTCCTACTCAGTATCACTATTTGTACTCTATACTCTGCTCTCGGTATTAATACTTTATTATTTATGTATGAGATGGCTGTGTGTCATTTTCTTCTTCTTCATGCAGTGTGTTAGCGCCTAAACCTCCTGCTCTATGATCTACATTTTTGTACATGTTTTTCTGAGATCCAGACTCCTTAGAATCTTGCAATTTGGTTTTTTCTTTTTGCTACAACTTTATTTCTCCTTTACCTATTTCTATTGTAGCTGCCTTATTTTTACAATTTAGGACTACTAACTTAGACTTTTTTCCATTTATTTTGATATCATTCAGATGATAAAACTTATTAGCAACTGCTAAAATAATTTCCATATCCACTTTAGATTTGGCGATCCACATGGTATCATCTGCATACATCAGGACAGTCTGTCACAGCTTTTCTTTCTTGCCTTTTCTTGTGGTTAAGTCAGCTGGCCATTTCACCTCTATGGAGTAACCGAGCGAGTCCTGTTCTTGTATTGTTCTGAGCAGCAGTTCATAATATATACACCATACCAAAGGTGATACTACCTCTTCTTGATCAATTTCATCTTCTGCAAACTACCTCTTTGCTGTACTCAAAGGCTGTTACCACTTCAATTTTTTCTTTATATAGGTCAATAAGGAACTAATATTTTCTGGCAGTTTAATTCTCTTTAAAGACAATTCTAACATTTCTAAGCTTACTGAATCAAAAGCTTTTTTAATGTCTTGCATCAATACACACAGCTCTTTATTTTTTTCTTGAGCATTCTCTAAGACATTGTTGAGTATTTGTATTGGGGTATTAGTACAATTCCCTGGTAATCCTACATAGTTGCAGTCTTTTAGAATGTTTTTCCCTTTGAATATTTAACCTAATTTTGTATTTAAGATGCAGAATGTCATTTTCCTGAGCATTTCGAAGAGCATTATTGGGTGGATGTTAAATAAGTTGAAATTCCAAAATTCACTTTTTGGGATTGGATACAAAATCCCCTTCTTCTATTCACTTGGGATCTTTTCTGCTCTTATGCAAGAAATTGAAATTCATGCAAGATCTTTTCAGCCTTTGGACCAGCTTTCTTAAGTAGTGGATATGTGATTCCCTGGGGCTAAGTTGTTCTTCATTTTCTCAAATGCTTTATACCATTCCTGCTCACTTACTTCTCCAGATAAATCATTATACCATTCACAATCTATTTTTGTAATGGTTTATAGGCCATAGTCCACCTTTCGTTTATGTATCTTGTTTTGACCTTTCTTTTTTTGTACTGTTTGTAAAAATGATCTGCTGCTCTTTCTTTTATTTTTTCCTTATTAGTAACCAATTGCTTTTCTTCTTCATTGTCTATTACTAATTTATCTAATTTGATCCTATTACTATGTCTATCTAAGAGGCTATTTATCATCCTTCTTTGGTCTGAAATTAACATGTCCCTCCGTTCCTCAATTCTTCTTCTTATTTCCTTTTCTTCTATTCTTTGTTTTCTGTTACCCTGTTGTTTCACTCTTTCTGTAAAAAAAATTAAACTTAACTTTTCCATAACTCTTTCATAACTGAATTCTATGTATTTTTTGTTTAAATTACTAAATAACAATATCAGTTTTTTTTAATAAATGTTGCATATTTGCAGAATATTTATAGAATAACTTTAGTAAAATAATGGAAATTATACAAAAATTTTACTGAAACTACATAAGACTGCTTCCAATTTAAATCTATGTTTAACATAACCCCCTCTAGATTGAGCAAATTATGGGGGAGTTAAACAACATATATATATATAAAACTTTAGATTCAAATTTCACTTTTCATATTACTAAAATGAACCCATACAGAAAGATCACCAAAATTAGAGTAGCTGCATAATACAGTTATGCTAAACCTAGGAACATTATATAAGTTAGTTAGAATTAATTAGTAAAATTTTATGAATTATAAGATTTTATAAAATTTTATTAATAAAATTTNACCTAGTAACATTATATAAGTTAGTTAGAATTAATTAGTAAAATTTTATGAATTATAAGATTTTATAAAATTTTATTAATAAAATTTATAAAATCTTATTATACACAAATTTTTATTAATTAATTCTAACTTTATGCACTAAGTAAACATGTATAGCACCTAAAAATACATCAAATCAGCAGAGTTAGTTTTATTTTACTTGAAATTTGGATAATAGATGCATAATTTTGGATTTTTGATCCAAAAAGTCAAATTTAAGCATCTTTTTTCCAAATTTCAAGTAAAATAAAAACAAGACTGCCAATTTAATGTATTTTTAGGCTCTGAACAAGTTTACTTGGCTCTGAACAAGTTTACTTAGTGAATTAATTTAGAATTAATTAGTAAAATTTTATGAATCATGAAATTTTATAGAATTTTATTAATAAAATGTTATAAAATCTTATAATACACAAATTTTTATTAATTAATTCTAAGTTTATGCACTAAGTAAACATATTTAGCACCTAATAATGCATCAATTCAGCAGAGTTATTTTTATTTTACTTAAAATTTGGAGAATAGATGCATAATTTTGGATTTTTGATCAAAAAAGTCAAATTTAAGCATCTTTTCTCCAAATTTCAAGTAAAATAAAAACAATTCTGCCAATTTAATGCATTTTTAGGTTCTAAATAAGTTTAATTAGTGCATATTGTTAGAATTAATTAGTAAAAGTTTGTGAATCATAAGATTTTATAGAATTTTATTAATAAAATTCTATAAATCTTATAATACACAAATTTTTAATAATTAATTCTAAATTTATGTACTATATAAACATGTACAGCACCTATAAATATATCAAATCGGCAGGGGTATTTTTATTTTACTTGAAATTTGGAATAGATGCATAATTTTGGATTTTTGATCAAAAAAGTCAAATTTAAGCATATTTTCTCCAAATTCCAAGTAAAGTAAAAACAAGACTGCTGATTTAATGTATTTTTAGGCTCTGAACAAGTTTACCTAGTGAAATAAGTTAGAATTAATTAGTAAAATTTTATGAATAATAAGATTATATAGAATTTTATTAATAAAATTCTATAAAATCTTATGATTCATAAAATTTTACTAATTAATTCTAACTTATTCACTAGGTAAACTTGTTCAGAGCCTAAAAATACATTAAATCAGCAGAATTGTTTTTAATTTACTTGAAATTTGGAGAAAAGATGCTTAAATTTGACTTTTTTGATCAAAAATCCAAAATTATGCATCTATTCTCCAAATTTCAAGTAAAATAAAAATAACCCTGCTGATTTGATGTATTTTTAGGTTTTGTACATGTTTACTTAGTACAAAAAGGTAGAATTAATTAATAAAAATTTGTGTATAATAAGATTTTATAAAATTTTATTAATAAAATTCTATAAAATCTTATGATTCATAAAATTTTACTAATTAATTCTAACTTATTCACTAGGTAAACTTGTTCAGAGCCTAAAAATACATTAAATCAGTAGAATTGTTTTTATTTTACTTGAACTTTGGAAAAAAGATACTTAAATTTACTTTTTTGATCAAAAATCCAATATTATGCATCTATTCTCCAAATTTTAAGTAAAATAAAAATAACTCTGCTAATTTGATGCATTTTTAGGAACTGAATATGTTTACTTAGTGCATAAAGTTAGAATTAATTAATAAAAATTTGTGTATTATAAGATTTTATAAAATTTTATTAATAAAATTCTATAAAATCTTATGATTCATAAAATTTTACTAATTAATTCTAACTTCATGCACTAAGTAAACTTGTCAGCACCAAAAATAAATATAAGTATATTTAGACTCAGACCAGTCTGTATAAAATTTAGAGTCTGAGTCTGGTCCGATCCTGAACCGGACCTGAACCAGACCTATTCCGATCCTGGCCGGACCCAAACCGGACCTAATCATTTGTTGTTTAAGCCCCCCCTAAAAAAATTTAACTTGTAATGTTAAATAAAGAATTAAATTGGAGTGGCCTAATGGTACAGTAAAAATTATATTAATTATGGAAAATAGTTGGAGAGTTTGCTCAAATTTATTTGATTATAAAAGGTAAATTCATAGAAAATTCTATTATACTATATAATATGGATAATTTACTGATAACATTATAGAATATATATTGAAACTTTACTAAATTTTTATAAAAATCTATTTATATAGAAAAAGCTGAAACCTTTTAATAATAATCATGAAATAAATTTGGAAGCATTATGGAAATAAAACAATACATATACGAAAACATTACTGAACTTCTATAAAGAGCTATAAGCATATACAATATGTGCATCTCTTTGAGCAAATCTAATTCTTCTGTTTAATTCTTGGTCTTTTTACCAGCCCTTACACTATGTGAGGAAGTCTTTTTTGCCATTTGTTCTCTTTTTCTCTTTTTGTCTATACAAAGAATAAATTAGATACTATAGTATGAACAATAAAAAATACCATATATTGTGAGATAATTAATTAAGTACCAGAATCTTGGGCATCACCTTCAACTATTTTTGATATTGTTTCAATATTATTAAATTTTTGTGCAAAAGAACGAAGACCTTTTCTTATGTTATTCTCCAGGATTACAGTGTGAAGATATATATATATTGTGTATTAGGTCTGAAGTTTATATCTTACCATCATTTTTGAGATTTCTAATATTTTGATAATTGTTGACTTAAATATTTGTGTACATGGCCATATAGGGGCTAAATTTTGTTTTTTTGCCTTATTTTTTTTAAGTGTTGAGGCGTTTTCTTGACCAACATCTGCATGTAATGCACTGCTTGTAGTCGTTAAAGCATTATCAGATTCAAGTACACTTTCATTTGTATTGCCTTGGTCATCCTCCAAAATTACAATATCTTGTCCTATATTTGATACAAGATCAAATTTATTTTGTTTTGTGATATTAACGGTAGATCTGAAGTTTTATACATTACTATCATTTTCGAGATTTCTAATATTTTGATAATTATTAACTTTAATATTTGTGCTATGCGGTCGCATAGTGACTGAATTTCGTTTTTTTGCCTTATTTTTTTTAAGTGTTGAGGCATTTTCTTGACCAACATCAGCATGTAATGCACTGCTTGCAATTGTTAAAGCATCATCAGGTTCAAGTATACTTTCATTTGTATTGCCTTGGTCACTCTCCGAAATTACAATACCTTGTTCTATATTTGATAAAAGATCAAATTTTTTTTTTGTTTTGTGATATTAATAATAGATCTGAAGTTTTATATGTTGCCATCATTTTTGAGATTTCTAATATTTTGATTAGGACCCCAAACAATCTATGTGAGGTCATAGTTGAAAAATAGCTAATAGAGGGCCATTTTTCAAAAAAGGCTATATTTGAAAAGTAGGTATTGGAGAAAAAGGTTATATTTGAAACCTGCTAAATAGCAAAATAGGTATATTTTAAAGAATGCTAATAGGGGTAATTTTTATAAATGTTATATTTGAAATGTGCTAATGAAAAATCTGGGCAATAATAGTAACCCGGCAGGTAAAAAGGAGAGAGGAGTAAAAGAAAAAGAGGGTAAAAGAGAGAGAGAGGTAAAAGGGAGAGAGTAGTAAAAGAGAAAGAGGGATAAAAAAGAGAGGAGATAAAAATTGATCAAAATGGCCTTTTTTTTTTAAGTCTTTTGGCACAATTTGTGGTATATATATTTATGATCCTTGGTTGTTTGTGAATTAAACAGGTTTAAGAGATTTATGTACTTATATATGTTTTACCTCAGATTGCTTCTTGTGTCAGATCTAATTCGACATGCGTTAGATGCCGATTTTCAGATGATGCACGTCATCTGTCGATTGGTCATCTGACGTGCATGGGTTGTAATCTAGGTTTTAAACTGACGCACTGTTATAATCACATGTTTAATTATAATTTTTTAGCAATAGAGACCCTGTGATCAACCAATTAAATTGATCACGCAATCGAGCGTTTCTTTAATTAATAAAGGTTTTTTTATTTAAAAAAAAAATTACAAGAAAATAATACAACGAAAACGAAACGAACACTTATATTTATAAACGTTGTTGCATAACAAAAAAATTTTATTACGCAATGAACTGCAAACTAATCTGCCCACCCACTTTATTTAAAATCACTCGCCCACCAACCCACTTTATTTAAAAGTTTCAGAAACACAGAAAATTCGACATGAACACCAATGATGATTCCAAAGAAAGACTTTAACGAAAACTCTATGACGACTCCAATGGCAAAACAATACATGGAAGAAAGAATTAGTAATTATAAAAAAAAAAGAAAGATGAGACAAACTAACGACCAAAAAAAAATGAAAAAACTTACACAAGGACGACGGCACCAATAACTCCTATTGTGACGACTCTAATGGCGAAATATCATATATCTGGAAGAAAAGAAGAATTAGTTAGAATCATAAATAAATAAAAGGTAAAACAAAGTAACCACCAAAAAACGAACCAAAAAATTATTTGATAGCGAGGCACCAATAACTCCAATAGCGCCAACTTTAGCGACGAAATCATACCTGGAAGAAAAGAAGCGTTAGCAAATATATAGTAAAAAAAAAAGTAAGAAAGATAAAAAAAACACAAAGTAATAACAAAAAACGAATGAAAAACTTACCTGACGGCAATGGCACAAACAACTCCAATTATGATGACTCCAGCAGCGAAATCATACCTGGAAGAGAAGAAACGTTAGAAGTATATAGTAGAAAGAAAAAAAAGTGACAAAAAGAAAAAAAACACATGCAAAGTAACAACCAAAAAAACAAATGAAAAACTTACCCGATAGCGATAGTACAGAGGACTCCAATAGTGACGACTCCAGCAGCAAATACACCTGAAGAGAGAAAACGTTAGTAATATATTAATAAAAAAAGAGTAAAGTAACGACCAAAAAATGAATGAAAAACTTACCCAATGGCAATGGCACAGAGAACCCCAATAGTGGCGACTCTAGTGGCGAAACGTTAGTAATATATAGTAAAAAGAAAAAAAGTATGACAAGAAAAAAAAGAGCAAAGTAACGACCAAAAATCGAACGAAAAACTTACCCGACGGTGATAGCACAGAGAACAATGACAAAAACATTTAAAAAAATCTTTTCAAAAAGGCCCGAAAAAAAATTCTTTTTTTAGATTTTGATGATTTTGCATTAGATTACAACCCACACACGTCAGACAACTAATCGACAGGTGACATGCGTTATTTAAAAATCAGCATCTGATACGCGTCAGATTAGATCTGACACAAGAAGCGATCTGAGCACAACATATATACCAAACCAAAAGCACTAACCAAAAAATTTTTACTATGATGCTCAAATATAACCTCACATAGATTATACGGGGTTCTTTTTGATTGTTAACTTTAATATTTGTGCTACGTGATTGCATAGTAACCAAATTTTGTTTTTTTTTGCCTTATTTTTTTACATATCGGCGATTTGGTTCAACTACAAAATCAACAAATCATGATTGAGGATTATCAAAGAAATTTCGTTTATAGTATGAATTTTCATAAAAACAGCCTTTTAACTAACCTTGTGTTTATAATTAAATACGTAGAAAATTATGGTGCTTATATATTTAATTATAAGCCAAATATGTGTTAAAAAGCTCAGTTTTTTAAAAATTTGCTTCCAAGTTTATCCTTGATGTTGTCAACACATTGTTAGACCTAGAAAAACGTATGAAACGTACAATGGCGGTAACTCTTGATCCCGTGATCCAATTTTAACGAAACAACTACCATCGTAACCTCCTCGATGAGACCTTTCGAATGGTACCAAAACCATCTCGATCAGACCGTTCTAGCCCAAGCTAGTCATAACTGAATGATTGGTCTTTACAAAACGTCCTACTGCGCCCAAATCTTATTGGATGATCAATACTGCACCACCCATGACACTGAAATATCAGACATTTCGAGTAATCCTAGACATTTCAGTTAATCACAGATATGTCTGACATTCTGGACATTTTAGACATTTGGGACATAACAGTTTTGACAAATATAATTAACATATCTAATATAGCTAATATTTAGGATATATATAACATATTTATTATCTTTATTATATTCATTATAGCCATTATATTTAGCATTAGCATATATCAAATCTATCGATTATATAGATTTCTTTATTTCTTATTGTATTTATTTATATTGGACAAACATGTATAAATACTCAAAGTTTTTCCTTTGCTAAAAAGCAGAGTGAAGAATCTCTAGTTTATTGAATAAAATAGTAGTGAAGTAGTGTGTCTTCACTGAAATACAATTGATACAATTCTTAGTATCCTCATATACTATTAATTGTGGCCTTTTTCGTAATTGCAAATTCCCCAAGCCTCTTTACCAAATACTGCCCAAATAACAGTATCCCTTCCGACTCTTGCATACTACAGTAATTAGTGTGAATTACATAAAGTGTCTCCTTGCATTAGTCGCTCTGTCTCTAGCATTTCTCTAAAGAGGTAGAAATCTAGGTTGACAAATCGGTGGTGACTGTAAGATTCACCAACTCCAAAAAAGAAAGAAAACGTCAGTAAGAACCGTTTACAAATTGAAGCATCCTGAAACGAATTTTTTGAAGCTATATAAATGAAGAGCTTACGGAGCTTTTCTACTAAGCATATCATAGTAGAGAAACGCAACGCTAAAGCACTATAGCCGTCTGAACATTGGAAGGACTTAATCGTTTGAAGTGAAAGCATAAGTGTTTGCATTGTGACAAACAGCTTCAAACAAGATAGAACACTAGTGAATGAATTTGATTTTGGAAAGTACTTATCTAAGATAGTTCAACATCAATTCCTACATATATACCAGCTTCTTATTGAACAGAAAAAGGATTCTTGTGAAATTTGTTACCCTTTTACTATTGCTATATCTATACCCTTTCAAAATTTTGCTAGTTGGTATAAGAAAACATTTCCTGTTGTTAATTTTACTAGAAAATCATTAGAATATTTTAATACCCTTAAAAACATTTACAAAGAATTTAACTTACTTCAACATAAGAATACTATCTTTAAGTTAATTTATAGTATTAGATATCAAAGTTCACCTGGCAATATAATTGATATTATTCATCTTATTGCGTTTACAGCTATATATTCTAATTTTTTGAAAAGAACTCTTTAAATTTAACTGATGAAGAGCTTGCTGATAGGGAACCTATTGAGGACATTTTTAAACAAATTACTCCTGGAACTCCCTATTTCCTATTTGTATCAACTTTAGTTCATAACCCACTTTCTGAATTATCTTATTTTGGTGTTAATCTTCTACTTTAAATCTTACCTTCAATTTCTCCTTACCCAAACCAAAGCCTATTATAAAACTGTTAGTAAAAACATTAACAATGGCATCCAATGATAAAATTTTAAACTATCTTAAGGCCAATACCACTGGCTCTATCCTACTTAGAATTGAACCTTTTTTTGGGGATAGGACACAAGACCACTATACCTGGATTGAGAGCTTTGAAAAAAGCTACATCAGCAAACAAATGGAATGCTATGCGAAAAAGAGAAGTTTTACCTGCTTTCTTACATGGAGTGGCCGTTGAGTGGCAAGAAGCATTCTATGGTACTCAAACCACCACTAGTGGTCCCAATTGGAATTATCTGTAGAAAGCTATTACTAATGATTTCAAGGAGACATTTTGTACCCAACGTTGGAAAAACAAGTGGCTAAAAGAATTGGATACCATTAAACAAGGATCTGACGAACCTGTGGAAGCCTACTATAGCAGATTCAATCGCTTAATTAAAAGAAGTGAAATTACCGATGGTGCTAGGAATTTATTTTATTTCAAGAAAGGATTACGCGCAGAATTGTTCTCCATGCTTTCTATGTATGCTCCAACTGACTTAGCGAGGTTCCGCACTCTGATACAAAACTATGAACAGAACAAAGATTTCGCAACTAATGCTCAACCTGAAAAAGTCAATCTAGCTGGCTTTGAAAAGGATATTGAAAATTTGACCAAACAAATGCAACAAATGACTATCAACTATGCCACTATTGCATCTGCTCTATCTGCTCAAACTGAGACTACCAAGTCTCCCAGATTTCAATTAACTACTCAATTTAGGCCAAACTGGAGCCAAGCTTACCAACCCAGAAAAACCAATTATAATTGCTATGCGTGTGGAGAATATGGACATGCTGCTAAAGATTGTATGTCAGAAAGGAAAACCACTTATGAACAATGAAACCAAATGAATAAATCTCACTTCGTAAAAAGAAGAAATATTAATATGGTTGAAGTTAAAGATGATGATGACTACTGGGAGGATGAAGTATATGTTACCCACCCATCTCGAGTTTCTCCCTATAGCACCAACCGTAAGGAACAAAAGGAAAAGCAAAGATTATCTGAATCTAAAAAAGAGTTGTACCTACGTAACAGGACTGTTACTCCCTCACAAAACTTCAATTCTGAACCTGAACCTATCGAAATTGATACTCTAATCAAAATTGCAAAGCCTACAAAATGAACTCCTGTTAAACGATTACTATCTGTTATTGATGAGCTTGAACCTTATAATATTATCAATGATATTCTGAATACCAAAGTTAGTATGACCATTGGTCAAGCACTTCAATTACCTACCCAACAGAAAAATTTGGCCCAGGCCCTAAAGCGAAGAACTACAACTACTGAAGCTAACCATGTTGAGCCTGAAAGAAATTGGAAAACTGTGGCAATGAGATGTCATGTATGAATCAAAGGGAACCCTATTGTAGCTATACTTGATTCTGGTGCTGCAGTAAGCATTATTACCAGAAAACTAATGGAAAAATTGAGACTACAACCTGACTGGGACTCCAAAACTATTGTAATCACGGCAAATGGAAACAGAGCAAAAGCTCTAGGAATCATTGACAATGTTAAAATCGCCTTACAAGATATTGCTATCCCTATCAATCTACAAGTGATCGAATCATCTGATGAAACCCTTCTATTGGAAACTGATTGGTTTAATAAATCTTGAGCTAAACTTGACTTTGGTGCTCATACCTTACATATTTGATACCTTGGGAAACAAGCAACTATTAATACACTCATGTCACTACCTCGAAACCAACTAACATTAATGATGAGTTTGAGGATGACGAATGGATTGAGGAATTGGAAAATGAAAAGAAAGAAACCTTCATGTCTGAAGAAGCCTATCTTTCTGACGACAGTTCTACTACTTCCGTTAATTACTTTTCTGAAAAGGAACTATATGAAAACCCTTGGGAAGATCTTATTCAAGAAAAGAATCCTGCTACTTATCTAACTGGAGTTATGACTATTAAAATTCAAGAAGACCCTATCGTCCCTAATATGAGTGAAAACCTAACCAATAGTGAAACTACAAAAGCAAGAGAAACCTTAATGAACAACTGGAATATATTTGTACAAAATATATCTGAAGAAGGACAAACCATGGAGTCAGGACAAACCAATATTGTCTGTCACCAGATTGATACTAGTAAGGCTAGGCCCATTAAGCAAAGAGCATACTGAGTTGCTCCTGATGAACAAGCTTTTCTCGAAAATGAAATTCACGCTATGGAACATTGAGGAGTCATTCGAGAGTCTGTTAGCCCTTGGTCTTCTCCTGTCGTACTTGTACCTAATAAAGGGAGGAAAGAAAAGAATCTGTATCGATTACAGAAAACTTAATGTCATCACTGAGAAGGATATTTATCCTTTACCAAATATTGATGAAATATTATCTGTATTTGAAGGAGCCCAATGGTTTACAGGTCTTGATCTAGCAAGCGGCTATTGGCAAGTAGCTGTGCAAGAAGAAGACAAAAAGAAAACTGCATTTATCACTAAATTTGGGACCTACAAGTTTAATGTTATGCCCTTTGGACTCTGTAACGCCACTGCCACCTTTTAAAGATTGATAGATCAATTACTATATCCTTTCAAAAATCAATTTGTTGTCATCAATTTGGATAACATTACTATTTATTCAAGAACTTTTGAAGATCATATTTACCATCTACAAACCATTTTCAATGTGCTAAGAGAAGCAAACCTAAAACCCAACTTAGAAAAATGCTTCTTTTTCCTAGAACAGATTAAATTTTTAGAACATATTGTAAGCAGGGAGAAATCTCACCAGATGAAGGAAAAATTGAGAAAATCAAAAACTTTCCTATCCCTACTACTGTGTGCCAGATAAGAAGCTTCCTAGGATTAGCATCTTATTATAAAAATTCATTAAGGGATTTTCTAGAATTGCCAAACCATTGAACTAGCTATTACAAAAAGACAAACCTTATATTTGGACTACTGACCAAAATGAAGCCTTCCATACTCTAAAAGAATATTTAATTTCTGCACCAATCCTTCGCTATTCTGACTTCCAAGAACCCTTCTATATTCATACTGATGCTTCTAATTCAGGACTGGGAGCAGTTCTTGCTCAAATAGATATTAATAAAAGAGAATATGTGGTTGCTTACGCTAGCAGAAGTTTTGACTAAAGCCGTGTGTAACTACTCAACCACTGAGTTAGAATGCCTTGCAGTCATATGGGCTGTTGAGCATTTCCACCAATACCTTAGAGCCAAGCTGTTTTATTTGGTGACTGATCATGCAGCTCTAAAATGGTTGAGAACTACTGCCTTGAAAGGAAAATGCGCTCATTGGATTATGAGGCTTGAGCCTTATAACTTTACTATTATACATCGCTCTGGAAGAAAGCATACTAATGCTGATACACTTTCTCATATGTATGAGGAAGATATTAATATGATGGAAATTAAAAAAGAAGAAAACTTACCTTCAGAACAAGAAGCTTTCAAGCTGCAATGCAGAGGAATCTTGTTACTTCAAAATAAGATGCAATGCCAATAGAAAGTACAAGCTCTTGGAGACCTTACTACTCTCACCATTTGAAAAAGCGAATTACTCACTGTGAAGCCAACTTTCTTGAAGATTACATCCAAAACCAAGTATGGAAAACAATGAACCCCAACTCCCTCTAGTTGCTGAATATAATTTGGAACCATGTCAGAACTTCCAATGTACTTCTACTGGGTTTACCTTTGACAACATTCCAAAGTATAATTGGAGCTATGTTGAGTTCTTTAGTACAAAATTTGGAACTAAAGAAAAGGGAAAGAGTAGATTTATACTTAACTGGTGTGGACCAGACGCACAATGTTGGTACAAGAACTTTTTATATAGATCAAAAAGTTGGTATAAGCAATACTATACTGACTGTCGAATTTGGAATGCTCTAAAGCAAATACCTATTTGAAGATTAGCTATTTGCTATGAAGAAACCTCTATACAAGAAGAAACTGAACCTATGGAATTATTTAGTGTCTTAATAAAAGAACCACACAAAAATGAAATCTATCTTACTACTGAGGACTTCTTTTCTGAAGATTCTTGGAGTGATATTGAGTCTCTTACAGAAGAAGTAGCCTACCCAATGACCTATAACCTGCCCATGGAAGAGATAGAATTACTCTGCCAATATGAAGTATATAAGGCGGATACTGTTACTTTCTTTAATCAATGAAGTCATATAGAATTCAATTACATGATGAATACTCTCAAAGTGGATTATACAAGTGAATTTGAGAAATATGAAGGAGCTCGAAAATGGAGACAAAAATATGATTAAGAAGAAAGGCAGAATGAATCAGAACTCAAAGAAAAAGCATCCAAGGTTCAAACGGAATAGAATTTAACAATTGTCAAATGGACATTACACGATGAACTATTACCCACCCTTCTCGAAAGCATTTGACCCTATGAACAAATGACTTTTTCATCTAAAGGAATACAATATGATAACCAGTTCTGTACCTGGTATTATATTGAATGTATTAGTGAGTGATTTCATACCAAATATAGTAGAAAAAGCCTTACTAGAGATTGGAAAGGACCTACCGCCCAGTGCTGGTATGGAAATAAACTTTACAGTCCTTGTGACAAATGCCCTCTTTGTCATATTGAACTACGACTCTGGGTAACGATCAAAAGCTATCCTATTGCGGAAGTAGTCAAGAGCTATTGGTCAACCCCAAATGAAGAAGAAGATATGGTCCTAACAGAAGGATCAGCTGTATTTAATGACTAGTGCCATTATACTAACAATTGGCCTATAGAAGAAACAATGCCTGCAAGTGAGAATTGGCCTGAACTGGCTACAAATTCTGAAACAGCCACATGGAACCCATCTGATACATATAACTGGGAAACTTCAATGAATGAGCCAGTACTTCTGAATACTACTGTAGAATCTTTGCCCCTATCGACCAACCCAATTCCTTGGTAGTTACCCCCACTAGAAACTCCTAGTGAAGCCTATCTGCTTGAACATAATAATTATTCTGAATATTACCTTTGCAATGTTACTTGGTGGAAAGTTATAAACCCCACCACTTACTACCAATAATTTTTTTAGTTATAGTATTAAATCCGACATTAAAACACAATCCAGTCTAGATAGTCGGTGTCCTAGCATTTGTTAATTTATTTAGTTAGTTATTTAGTATAGTTATTTTTTTATCATAGATAGAATTCATTACCAACATTTAAAACATTATTTAGAAACTGACCAAACCCTGATAATTTTAGCCCTATTCAAAAGACCAAGTTGATTTCAAAAAGCAATTATTATATAATTGTTAATGATCAACTTTATAAAAGAGATAGAAGAAACAAGTAAAATCTTTTAAGAGTGATCCAACAACATGAAGTAGAACCTATTCTCTACTTAATGCATAACCACCCAATTGGAGCACATTTAGGAACTGACAAAATGTTCGATAAAATTTAAAACAATTATTATTGGCCTCAAATGTTTGAACATATTAAAAATTATATTCAATCTTGTGATGATTGTCAAAAAAGAGAAAAATATCGCACTCCTGGACCTTTGAAACCCATACCTGTAGAAGCCTTTTTTCATCAAATTGGGATTGATTATGTGGGACCCCTTCCAGAAACCACTAGGAAAAATAAGTTCATTATAGTAGCTACTGACTATTTAACTAAATGGCCAGAAGCGAAAGTTGTACCAGCTGCAAATGCACAAGAAGCAGCCAATTTTATTTATGAGGATATCATTGATAGAGGAAGACACTTTCTAAATGAACTTGTACATACCTTGGTACAACGATTCCAGATTAAACATCTCTTGTCTATATCCTACCATCCACAAACAAATGGACTCGTCAAACGATTTAATAGAACACTCTGTGAATCTTTAGCAAAACTTGTCACCAAAGACCAAGAATGGGATATCTTAATTCCCTCAGTATTGTTTGCCTACCGTACTGCAAAACAGGCAACTACCAAGTTTATTCCCTTCTATTTGACCTATGGAAGAGAGGCCAAGTTTCCTATTTTCATAAAAGAAACAATACTTGAAGAAAACATGCTAGACAGGTTATTTGGATAGTTGAAGAACTACCTAAAGCACATGCAAAAGCAAAAAGGAACATTACCCAAGTCCAACAAAAACAAAAATTTTATTGGAATAAAAAGCACAAAAAAGTTCGGTGAATTTTTCAAGAAAATGAAATGGTTTTGTTGTATGATACAGCAAGGGATAAATAGTATACAGGGAAATTACTACCAAAATGGCTGGAACCCTATTTTATACACAAAAGAGTCGCCCCTAATGTGTATCAGTTATGCAAAATGGATGGACAAATTGTAGATACACCCTATAATGTATATCTACTAAAAAAGTATTATCACCGTTAATCGTGGCAGCCACATGTGGTAATACAACAATAATACTGCAATATAAGGCGCCCTACCCCCTATTCCCACGCCTTTACCTTTGCAAACATGTCAGATCGATTTCAGACTGTATTTGTGGATATATTGCAGACTGAACCTCAAGTTGTTCCCACTATACCACATCCTAGTAACTCTAGTATGTTATTAATGACTAGAGTGACAAAAACATATACCAAACTCCTAAGTGTGGGATCTAGTAGAAGGAAAAGACAATTGGTATATGCATATTATCTAGAAGAACTATTACAGGAGGAACCAGAAACTCCTGAGGAGCTAAGAGCATGCAGAAGAAGGATTACTGCATATTAAAATAAGGCAGCTATTAGAACTTATAATATTTTTAAAGACTTTGGAGTGGACCAACTTCAAAGAACTACAAAAACAACTCTCAGGATTATTAAAGAACTTCCTGAAGCAGATTATCAAGCCCTTGTTGACTGAGATTCACAGGAGCTCATAACTAAGTGGAGGAGAGTTGTTAGATCTAGAAAAATGTATAAAACGTACAATGGTGATAACTCTTGACTCCATGATCCAATTTTAACGAAACTATCACCATCGTAACCGCCTCAATGAGCCCTTTCAAATGGTACTAAAATCATCTCGATTTGACCATTCTAGCCCAAGCTAGTCAAAACTGAATGATTGGTCTTTACAAAACGTCCTACTGCGCCCAAATCTTATTGGACGATCAATACTGCGCCACCTGTGACACTGAAATATCAGACATTTCAGTTAATCACAGATATGTCTGACATTCTGGACATTTTGGACATTTGGGACATAACAGTTTTAACAAATATAATTAACATATCTAATATAGCTGATATTTAGGATATATGTAACTATTTATTATCTTTATTATATTCATAATAGCCATTATATTTAGCATTAGTATATATCAAATCTATCGATTATATAGATTTCTTTATTTCTTATTGTATTTATTTATATTGGACAAACATATATAAATACTCAAGGTTTTCCTTTGCTAAAAAGCAGAGTGAAAAATCACTGGTTTATTGAATAAAATAGTAGTGAAGTAGTGTGTCTTCACTGAAATACAATTGAAACAATTCTTAGTATCCTCATATACTATTAATTGTGGCCTCTTTTGTAATTGCAAATCCCCAAGCCTCTTTACAAAATACTGCCCAAATAATAGTATCCCTTCTGACTTTTGCATACTACAGTAATTAGTGTGAATTACATAAAGTGTCTCCCTGCATTAGTCACTCTGTCTCTAGCATTTCTCTAAAGAGGTAGAAATCTAGGTTGACACTGGTATATTAAACCAGATTCTTCCAAATGTATCACATGCATGCAATGCTTTTACTATAAAGAATTTGTTAAATCGATACTGTATATGGTTAAGGTTGACTTGGTACTATTGCTAGAATTTGAATTGTGAGGCATTCTTGATTATAACTTGTTCACCGATATTTTAGTCAACATTTTTGATAATGGATTTTATGACCAACCAAAAGCGTTAAGGCATAATAACTAATCATATTGCTACATTAGTTTTAGCACACTGATTGATATAACCATTATTTTATCGGTTAGTAGATCGACATAAAATTATGAACTAGAAAATTAGTAATTATCAAACATGAAATCTAGAAATCAATTATCCAAATCTTTAGTGGAATGTAATTGTTTCTTAGCATTTGCTAATATATTCATTATTTTTTATTAATATTATGAATATTTTTATCTATTGCGAAGCTATTGATTATTCTTGTACTTGTACTTGTTTTTGAACTTAAGACCATAATACAAACCGCTTTCAAATTCTAAAGCATTTGACAGTTGGCATATATTATATTTACTCAAAAGTTATAATAATTACTCGACCATAATCATCTTACGTATTTCTGGACATTTAGGTAACATGACCAATCAAAAATGTTAAAGCCAGAATTGAAGTATATAGATAAATAGATAGATTAGAATGTTTATTACACTTATTTTATATTTAATTTTCTATATAAAATTTTGATGGGATAAAATGCGCATGATTCGAAACATGCGCATGATTGAGAAATTATGCGCATGCATGAAACTCATCTCTAGGCCTAACTGAAAAATTAACTTCAAACGGCCTTATTCAGTTAAGACCATTATGCGGTAATGGGAAAATTAAAGTATAGTTATGTTAATTTGTGCAAAGTAAATATTGATAATGACAAGATATGTGGGAATGTAACATTGTTCTTCTGGTTACATCATTCCATCCCTCCCCCTAACAATGCTCAAGTTTTTCTATATCCTGTCAGATTATAGTCATGCAGTGTAGGGCCAAAGCATAAAATTATGGCCTGTCTGCTTTGCATGGCCTGTTGGGATGACAGTCAAGTGAAGCGAATATAAATAAGCATATAAATAGTATAAAAGAATTGTATAATGCTAGGAAACTGTGCGAGATGCTCGAGAATATATATTTTCATCATGGATTGTATCAAATATGAGAGACAAGCCAAATAAATTTTTATAATAGCGAGTTTGAGCCCACACTATGGTGCGGCACATTCAACTTATTACACATGGTAATAATTTTTATATAGTGGCACATTCAACTCCTTACTATGACAATATCAACTTTTGTAAGTGTAGCGAGTTTAACCCCATGCTATGTGTAGCGCATTCAACTCAGTACACCAACAATGTCAATATAAAATAATGAGTTCGAGCCCACCTATGGTGCAACCCATTTAACTAGCTACACATGACAACAAGCAGAGCATTAGGTGCAATGAATGAGGAAGGATGGGAGCAAGATTATAATTGGGTATTAAAGAGAACAAGTGACAAGACAAGCGAAGTAAGAAAGCACTATTTACTCCTATATATATCTTTAGAATCTCTGCTGCATGCATACAGATCTATAAGGCCACACAAAGTTAATTTTTTATTTTGCATTACCCGGCATCCCATTTTTTCAATTTTTTAATTTTTTTTCTAGATCCCAATTGTGCCAATTGTTCGATTTTTGACAACTATTTTTCCCGTTATTTTTATCCGGTGTCACCCGATGGAGATCTTAATTTTCCCATAATTGTCCAATAGGACTGACAGGAAAAATATGACTATCAGCCGCCCAATTTTTTGATTCATTAATGACAAATGAATTGTAAACCTTAAATGTTCATTATTCTATTTGCAGTAAATTAAACTAAAAAAAAAATACATCTGTCGTCCCGAATTTTGAAATCTATATAATGCAAAATAAAAAATCAACTTAATCTCTATCACATGCATACCTGTAATCTCAATTATATGCTATTACTTTTTTTAGATAAACCTCAATTTTTATAAGCCACAAATCAGGATATCCTTGCGATGATAACCTAGTATAACTATCATCAACGCATAGGGTTAATTAGATACTCCAATTAGCAAGTTTAATCTAAATTAGTAAACACTTTATAACAAGATTTTTTTATATCAAATAATTATCTAAAGCTGCTAAAATTAAATAGGATTCCGATAAAAGAATGAAACCTATTCATAAACTGGTTTACAGATTTGTTATGGACTGGACTGGATGAGTTATCTAATTTCTTTAATAAAGATAATACATTTAAAGAATGATACATTTCCAGAAATATAAGTGTAAACAATGATTTAAAAGCATTGTTTTAATAATGTCATATTCATATAGTTCATTTTTATAATGTAAAAATCTAAGCGATAGCGATAGATGTTTAAAGCAATGATACAAAAATAGTAATCAGATCCTTGTTCTCTTTCCATTAATAGTATAACACATATCTATAGCAAACACAAATATTAATTCTAAAGGATTCTTTATAGCAAACTATTATTTAGTATATTCAAACCAGAGAAATGATTGGCCTACCAATTTAAGTATAAACAATTATAAAGCAGTTCATTGTTTTTATCTATCCTAAAAATATACCTTGTAAAGATTATCAAGAATTTAAACCAAATTAAATTCGAGCCAGCTTAAATGCAAATACTACATATACACAAACACATAATTAACTATTTAATTCACATTCCACACTATATGCAAGTATATATCTACTATGCTAATCAGTAAAAATTTCGAAGCAATGTGTTGAAGATATAACCTGTAATGATCCTGATATGTATTCACATCCCTGCTTTACCTCATTCCACACCCAATAAAATACAAGATTTTGCGGACACACATCATTAATTCGCTATAAAACCACTAGATAGCTGCGCAATGTTGTCGCGTAAAACCAGAAATGAAAGACCAGATAGTAGTTAAATTTAAATGAAATTGGTTGATCAGCTGTATGGGTTGTAGAAAACAACTAAATTTGCACAGGTTAACCTGGGTCATATGGCCAAAGGCCATGTGATACCAGTTAGTTTATGCAAATTTGTTATTTATATAATCCCTATATTATTGTATAGGTCTGATGCTATAAAAAGCCAATTTTAACATTATGTAAAAATACACACATTAGATAACAGTATAAATAAAAAAGAATCAGATTTAAATTATTAATTTTTTCGTGCAAAATATCAAACAATTAAATCAAAGTTCAAGTATAAACCCAATAATGTAAAATCTCATTTATAAAAATTTATTTTTTAAAAAAAAAAACAAAGAACTGAATCTAATCTAAAAGCAAAAACATAACTACGTATAGAAAATTTTAAAGAAAGCAAAAATTCAATAACATAAACTAGTTCAGTAAAAATTATATAAAGAAAGTAAAACAAAATAACATATGATTCAGTATAATTAAAATTTAAAGAAAGCAAAAACCTTAATATCACCACAGGAATAGTTAAATATGATGAGCTACTACTTCATAACGATAATTAACAAAATGGCAATTAAAAATTTCACTTCTTTCTTTGTGAACAATCTGCCAAAAAGAATTTTTGAACAATATACAATTCCTGTGACGCTTTGTTTGTTGATTTTAGGGTGTTCAGAATTACGTGATGCGATTGGGTAAATTATGCGATAGATGTGAATTATGCATTTTTTAATTATATTTTGTTAATTATGCTAACTTTTCTTAATATTTTGAACTTTTTTGCGAAAGTTTTCAGAATTCACACTTCATCAAAACACATTCTTCCCCAATCAAATCTCACTCACTTGCTTTAGTCTTTTTTCTTAATTATGCGAAGTATATGCTGTGCGAAAAAATGGGCAATTATGCACATAACATAGCATCGCATAATTCTGGACATTCTAGTTGATCTACAATCGAACCATGTGATTATTATCATTAGCTGAATTTCGGTTCCCGACCACATTCTCGAGCCGTCAGAAGTCAATTGAGACATGATTGGAGTAGAAGATGAGACTACTCGTGACTTCGAGGACCCGTGGGACTACCTAATAATGTGAGCCAGGAAAGAACCCACCACTGGCCCCATATTCAAATTCTATAAACTGAAGCTAAGATAGACTTAGGTATTAGTAGAGAATAAATACTCAGATCGAAGCACTGTAAGAAGAACCAAAACAGGAATACTTATCTTAGGCTCCAATTTCGCCATACCAAGCCTTTCCGAACCTTGATACCTGGACCAAATTTTTTACGCTCTTTCTGCCTGCCACTTCAAGGTTTTGAAGCTTTGAACCATTATTAAACAGTATTAGATTAGTTAGGTATATTGGCTAGCTTATTCCCGATTAGTTTACACCTTTTCAATGTACATAATGTACATGAAATTTTTGTTAATCCTTTTATAGGTATGTAACTTCACATGCTGATCAACCAATAAAACTAATATATTATCAGGTATTCCTAAAGCAAAATTATTAATATTGCTAATATAAAACCAGATTTTATAAATTTAGGCTTATTATTTATTATTTGAATATTTAAATTATTTTATTTATTTTTTAGTTATATATCTGATATATTTATATGCTTTGAGATTTTTTCTTAGTAATACTAAGGTTTTTTTTAAACATATGTATATTTATATATAATATAAATATTAAAGTTCAGACCTCTTGGTAATAATTTTTAGTTACGTGCTTAAAAATATTTTTATTATTTTATTACGTATCCCTTAATTTGTTATGCAGGCATATTTGCCTGCGAAAATTTTAAATTTTTAAATTTTTTAAATAAAATCTTAAATATTAATTTTAGCTATATACTTTCTAAGTAAAAATTATAATATTAGTTCTGTTTTATCAACTTTATTGTAAAATTTTTTTAAAATTATTAAAAAACTTTGGTGTATTAAAAGTTTAAAGTTTTTGTTTTGGAACTTTTACTATAGAATTTTTTCTTTAGGTTTTTTCAAATTTTATATGTTCCCGTCTATAAAAAAAATTTTCACTTCTAATACAAGTCTTAATTTTTATATGTAAATCATATAAAGTCAAATAATAAAAGTTGTCATCCTTTATATAAACTACAATATTGTATTAGAAACTATATTTTAAAACCAATATTTAAAGAATTCGCCAAAATATTGTAAAATATTTTTTTGGTTAAAAAATTTCTTTAAAATTTAATATTTTCAGCTTATAAGCAACATAAACTTTTTGTCTTATAATATAAATTTAAATAATTCAAAATATAATCCTTGTTTTTAAATATTATAATACCAAATTTTATTTAAATATCTTAAATGATTAAAAAAATAGATCAGAGGTATATTTATACAGGCAAATTTGCCTGCGAAGTAGTACAAACTAAGGGATAAGTACTATACATATGTACTGTATGCACTGTACATAAAAAAATTGGGCTATCATATAAATGGCACATTTCTAAATGTACTATATATTTTATTAAATCTGTAAAATTGGCATTCGATCTTGATTCATACAATAATTATCTATCAGATTAAATTATCGATCAATTTTATTTTATTTTATATTTTTTATCCTTAACTAGGGCATTACAGATTAATTTTCTGTTTAACGTATATATAGTATATACAAATAAACTTGACATACAAATAATGATGGTTTAAAAAGCAGTAGCCAATCCAGATCAGTCGACATAGATTACGAACACATGCAAGAAAAAAAGAAAAGAAAGTGAAAATATTACAAACTACCGTTTAAATTGACCTTGGTTTACTAATTGAGATGGCAAAAACAAAAATTCATATACAATAAGCACCAATTTATTGCTAAAGCCCTTCTACTAATGCTTTAATCCTAAATAATTGTTGCAAAAATCTGCTAAAGCTAATCAAGCTCTGAATGAAATATCTCCATATTAATAAATAATTAGTGATAAATAAACAAGAAAAGATATTAATAACTTGAAAAAGTAGAAAAAAAATTGTATCTATTACAATATTATTATCAAGTTAGAATTAATATATTACTGAAAAGAACCAAAATATATATATATATAAGAAAAATCCTTTGAATATCGGATAAGTTAATTCTATAATAAATGTTATGTTAGTCCAAATTGACTTACATTATAATCTTCTTAATTATTAATATAAAGTATGGATTAATCTGAATTAAATATTTATTAGGAAGTTTGGCCGATATCAGAAGAATTAAGATTATACCTTTAGAACCGGATCAGCATGGGTTGGTGTTGGACACGGGTCAAGATCTGGATTTGTACGGGTATGGTCTGAATTGGTTTGGATTCTGTAAACTGTGTGAAACCATACACTTGTCCGTAAATAGCTCAGGGTTTGCAGCAGTATTTGCTACAATATTAGTGCTTTTAATCGGTCCAGTCCGGACTGATGGTCCTTCAGCTGGGACCTGTAAAATTTTAATTTTAAAAACTTAAAATTTTTTTGATAACAACAAAAATTTAGGTAAAATTTAGTTTAAATTTAATAAATTTTAGATAAATTTCAATTTAAACTAGCGTAATGGGTGGCGCTTACGCACCACCCTTCTGTTAATGGGAGTATTTTTACGTGAATCGTATAATTTCAAAAGTTTTAAGAATTAGGATAATAGTAATTCAAGAATTTTTAATTAAATAAAGAAATAAATAATAATGATAATTATAAAAGGAGATAATATCGGGTTAAAAGGTTAATAATGATTTTAGATACCAAACATTCACACCTTATAAAATAATTACATGTTTTCAGTTCATGAAACAAATTTATTTAAAAAATTTTACTTAGTCAATATCATAGTATGAAAAAAGGCAATAACGTGTTTTCTACAGTACATTTATCTATATATAATGCATTATAAACTTTTGTTTTGGTATATTTGTCGTGAAAAGAAATAGATCAAAATTTAAGATAGAATTTTTTAGATTGGGACATGAGAAACTATAGTTAGAATTGGTTTTTTCATAAATTTAATATAATAATTTAAAATCAATTTGCTACTTATAATACAGCAGTTAGATATAGTAGATAAATAAAAAGAAGGTAATACAAAAAGTAAGAAAGACAACAACATAGTTGATGTATCTATTCTTTATCCGATTCAGCATCTTCTACAGTCATATGACATGACTTTTTAGGACCGCGAGTGGTTCTAATTGGACGTTCTTTTATTAGAGGGCTTGTAGAATTTTTAATTGATTTGGGGTTTTTTATTGGTTTTTCAGGTTTCTCCTGACTGGTTTTGACAGAATTAGCTTTGATTGTTTCAGATTTGTAATTATCATTGGTATTAGTAAAATTTACATCAATTAGTTGATCAATTTCTTCGGATCTCTTGCGTTTTACAGGAGGTTCACTTTCAATATCACTTAAAGTAGTTAATGATGGTGTTTGGATGACGGGTGCTTTTTTCAAGTTTTTAGTAATATTTTGGTGGATTTGTAGAAGCCTGAATCTTGTCAGATTAGCTGAGGTTGGTTGGATTTGGAGGGAAACTGTATCTGAATTTTTTTTTAATATTAAAGTAATTAATGTCTTTTGCGTTGACATAGAATTTATTGTTGATAACTTCCATTTGGCCAACAACAAAAATAGTCGAATCTTTCAATTGAGTATTTATTTTAAGATATTCAAACCGTGGGTTAGTGTGTGAAAAAACTATATAGATCGTAAATTTGTGATTCTGGGTAATATAATCAGTTATAAGCATTTTGATTATAGAATCATCAGTGTTCTCAATCGCAGTTGGATTTCCTTGGGCTGGTCCTATCAAAGATACTTTCAGAGGACATTTGTTAGAATCTGATGCCCTGCTGGTAATAGTTAAGTGAGTCGAGGTGGCGACTGACATCTGGGCAATTTCATTACATTATTATTATTAGTATTATTATTATTATTATTATTATTATTATTAAGCGGCTGTTATTCGTACCCCAATTTTGTTATTCATCTTGACAACCACTAAGTTAGTTTTAATGAAATTTTTTTTATTCGAATTCTACAGATTCGTAGAATTCAAATAAAAAATTTCACCTAGTTGTTGTCAAGATGAATAACAAAATCGGGGTATGAATAACAGCCGCCTATATTATTATTACTTTGGGTCTAACACTTCCAGCATAACAATTTGGTATAATTCTTCCTCCAACCAAGTAGTATTCGTCTTTCCTAAACATAGCTTGTGAATCAGGGTCTCATTCATCACGATTACGTGGTACATATAAGACAACTTCTATTTCATTATCTTTTAGACCTATAGGATATGTTCCAATAGCCCATACCGAAATCGATTTTGCATCTTTTGTTTTGTTTTGTTTAACATGCTTAATTTTTATGATGGTGTCTAAATAACAAGGCATTATATATTTTTGTTTTGTTAGATTGTAATTATATGTTTAAGTTTTAATGATCTAAAAAATAATAAAAAAATAATTTTAGGTACTTTATATAGATTTAATATTCATCATATCATTTATACGATTTATAATTTCTGATTTATTTGTAGTTGATATAGCATGAGGCATATTCAATTATAACTAGTGTTCCTATGAACCTGAACTGAACTGAACATTTTTTAAAACATGTTCAGGTTCAGGTTCAGTATTGAACTTTTAGAGCTGGTTCAGGTTCAGTTCAGGTTCAGTTTATAAGTTCATGAACATGTTCAGGTTCAGTCTGGTGTTCATATAAACTTTTGATTCTAGGTTTTGGTCCGGGTTTGGTCTGGTCCAGACCAGACTCAAACTCTAAATTTTATTATTAAAACTTTATACTAAACTCAAACTCAATTATAAGTTTGGTCAGGCTAGTCCAAATTTTGCAAATTAGTTTGAGTCTGAATAAAAATATGTGTATTTTTTGATACTTAACAAGTTTACTTAGAGTGAGAAGTATAAATCAGTTAGTAAAATTTAGAGAATCATAGCATTTTGTATAATTTTATTAATAAAATTATACAAATTTCTATTATTCTCTAAATTTTACTAATTGATCATAACTTCTTGCACTAAGTAAACTTGTTAAGCACCAAAAAATACATCAAATCGGC
>QKWP01000032.1:676123-692439 GCA_003550325.1 Gigaspora rosea
TATTATTATTATTATTATTATTATTATTATTAAGCGGCTGTTATTCGTACCCCAATTTTGTTATTCATCTTGACAACCACTAAGTTAGTTTTAATGAAATTTTTTTTATTCAAATTCTACAGATTCGTAGAATTCAAATAAAAAAATTTCAGCTAGTGGTTGTCAAAATAAATAACAAAATCAGGGTATGAATAACAGCTGTCTATATTATTATTACCTTGGGTCTAACACTTCTAGCATAACGATTTGGTATAATTCTTCCTCAATCGAGTAGTATTTGTCTTTCCTAAACATAGCTTGAGAATCAGGGTCTAGTTCATCACGATTGCGTGGTACATATAAGACAACTTCTATTTCATTATCTTCTAGACCTATAGGATATGTTCCAATGGCCTATACCGAAATCGATTTTGCATCTTTTGTTTCGTTTTGTTTAACATGCTTAATTTTTATGATGGTGTTTAAATAACAAGACATTATATATTTTTGTTTTTTTAGATTGTAGTTATACGTTTAAGTTTTAATGATCTAAAAAAATAAAAAATAAAATAATTTTAGGAACTTATATATAGATTTAATATTCATCATATCATTTATATAATTTATAATTTCTGATTCATTTGTAGTTGATATAGCATGAGGCGTATTCAATTATAACATATAGGGTTAAAATAGACAATATATAGGAATTGTCAAGAATGCAAACCGGGAATTCCATGTAAAAAAAAAGGTACAATTTACAAGTAAATATTAATTACATAACATAAAAGAGCTTTTATAATGAAAAGATACGATCATACTAAATTTTCATATAACGATACCTCATTAATCGATACAGTAATTTCTTTTTTATTCTTATTAAGCCAATAGTTTAAATCACATACGCACAGCCATAAATTGTCTTTTCCTTTAGAGTATATTGGATTTGTGCTTGTTTACATTGATCGATCGTTCCACTGAAGATTATGTTGATCTTACATGCTACTATAGTTAAAAAAAAAGGAAACAATACTGTCGATAACAATCGAAAATTGCTAAATCAAGAATAGTTCTTGCTCAAAATCGTAGTGATCAACAATGATTGTTTGATTGATGTGTTTTTATTTTATTCATTCAATTAATTTGATCTAATAAATGCAGTTTATTAATTAGCACATAGATATAATAATTAATCGATAGGTAAGGCGAGACCAATTTAATTCGATGGTTTATATTATATTCCTTTCTCAAAAAGGGGGGTGGAAAATATATAATAAACTTTAAATTATTTTCTAGATCAGAAATTATCTTGCTTCCCTCGTTCGTCTTTTATGTTCGTTTATTTCTCTTTGGAAAGTTTGGAGCCTTGCAATTTTTAAACTTTTTCTACCCGGCATTAAGTTCTCAAGCTAAAATTTCCATGTTTCTCAAAAATATTTACTAATAGAAAGGGGTAATGTAAACCACTAAATCGAATTGGTCTTGCCTAACTAAGATATGGATAACATTAGTATAATATTTGTACATCTAAGGTAGCGACTGACTAAAATTTTGACTTAATGCATGCATGAAGATGGTCTTAATTCAGTCAGGCGCTACTTTAGATGCAACTATACCCTTTGTACCTGATCTCATCAGACCGCCCAACACTCTGATTCTTGTAATAACCCTGATCAATCACATTATCACATGAGTCAATCAAATTATATTTTCGTTTCACCTTTGCTGTTTTCAAATCATTATGTATCTTGTCATTTATTTGTACCCTTTTACTAAGTGCAGGGGCTCTTTGGAAATCACGTGACACATAGTAAGATTTGTAACCGTAATTCGTAATAGAAACTATAAGAATTTTGAATTGAACTACATAATTTAACTCTAATCATAAATTGTGATTATTAGAATTGCGAGCAAACTTTGTATGAGAATTTTTACAATAACTCATGAAAGAAATCAAGATAATTTTGATACAAACTCAATATTAAAACGTATAATGTGTTGAGTAGGTTTGTAACAAATTTTTTTATATAAACTATGATAAAAATCTTGATAATTCCAACACAATAGTTCTCTTTCGAAATGGCATGCAAGCCGTGTATTTTATATATTCAATAAAAACTTTGCTAAAAACAATTAAGTACATACCTCCATCATGGCTCCAATAAAAGAATTCGATTGGTTTGTCCGATCAAATGACCAATCAGATTCTTTGCTGAATTTATTAAGTGATTTTTATAAGTAAGGAGGGGGATAAAAAGAGGGGGGAGGAGTAATATAAACCACTGAATTAAATTGGTCTGGTCTAATTAATACATATAATTAAATAATATACGATCATTTAATTAGCATCATGAATGGACTTGAGAAATGCCCAACTGGGCAATCACATGATTCATATAATTTATACTTGCAGTATAAAACTAACATAAGATGGGTCCATATATAAGACCTATTAATACCTAATATATCCCATTCTAATAATTTAAAAGTTTCTAAAACCTCAACTCTCAAACTCTACCAAATCTAAAAAGAACTATCCTAAAAAAAATAAAAATGAAAAAAAAATAAAAAAAATAAAAACATAAAAATAAAAAAATATATATAAAAATAAAAAAAATATATAAAAATAAAAATAAAAAAAAATAAAATAAAAATAAAAATAAAAAAATAAAAATAAAAAAATAAAAATAAAAATAAAAAAATATAAAAAAATATATATATAAATAAAAAAAATATATAAAAATAAAATTAAAAAAAATAAAATAAAAATAAAAATAAAAAAATAAAAATAAAAATAAAAAAATAAAAATAAAAATAAAAAAATAAAAATAAAAAAATAAAAATAAAAAAAAATAAAAATAAAAAAAAAATAAAAATAAAAATCTGCATCAATTTACAATTGCTCATATCAAAAAATTCAATTGCAAAACCTATGAGCACCTTAACTTGGTTAAACTTTACAATAATCTCTTAGAATTAATTTTATGTAAAATGAAATAATATATAATTATTTAATTAATTAATATAACTGATAATTTTAGAGTCAATTATAGTAACATGAGAATTATAAAGTCGCAAATGCTTTAGATTTACTGCAAGATTTAGTTAAAATAGTTATTGTATAATAAGAGGGTGTGCATATAGTGTGAATATACGTATATAGATTGTGCTTAAATGGTTAGCTGAAATATAATAGTATATGTATATAGATAAATGTAATACAGAAAATTTTAAAATAATAGCAATTTAATATGCGATAAGATAATAGATTATAAGAAAAGAGAAATAGATATTTTATTAATACAAATAAATTATATAAAAGTTTTAGAGTTAAAAATTAAAAAGATCCAAAGACAATCTTTAGTATAAATATATAATTATGTATTTTGATTAAAAAAACAGATTAAAAATATGATTTATATTATTTACATAATAAATTATAAATTTATAAATTTAAGAATTCTAATTTTAATATTTTTAATAATCATATCTTTCTTAAAAATGAATATAGAGTATAATGTAAAGAAAATGTTTAATTTAACAGAGAGTAAGTGTACTAAAATAAATATTATTAACATAACAATAAAGTAAATTTGAAATTATAAAATTATATTATCAGATTCTTAATATAAAAAATTTTAAAATATGCTACAACCATTGAATTACTGCTATGCAGCATGCTATTGTTCAGTTTATTATATGACATCACAAATATTCATGTTCAGGTGTACAGGATTATTCAAAAGCATAATTTGTAAAATCATGTGATAAAGTAAACGGAAGGTGGTCACTTCACTGACAATCATTTCACCGAAAGTTCACTTAGCCGACATCACATAGGGTTAGGATTAGGGTTAGGGTTTTATTAGTTGCAGGTATGTATTTTTAGTAAATTGTCACTTGGTGTGATGTTGGTTAAGTGAGCTGTTGGTGAAATGATTGTTGGTGAAGTGACACGTATCCAAGTAAACAACTATATAAAAAGTAATAAGAGAATTCAATGGTTACATGCACACAACAAAGTAAACAATAATTAATCCAATACAATAATTTTGGATATATAATATTTTTGATTAACATATATTCATTGAACTATTTCAGGATAAACAATTTTTTTTGTGCATCCATCAAATTCAGGTATACCCAAATATATTCATAAATTTTGGCAAGAAGTTACTCTTGAACATGCAACATACAATTGATCATGAGAAAATACAGGGGTTGGAAGATACAGACCAACATAGTTCATTGTCTGTCCTTGTGATCTATTAATAGATATAGCAAATGCGAGCTAGCATGGAAATTGTCTGCGTTGAAGAACAAATGGAAAGGATTTACTTTTAGAAGATAATGTAATATGAGGTAAAAAGACTCGTGTACCAGCTAAAGGGCTATCAATTGGTTCAGCTTCAATTACATGGTCTTGAAGTGTTTTACAAATTAAGCGAGTCCCATTACATAGACCATTGGCCACATTAATATTGCGTAATAATATTATAGGTGCACCAATTTTAAGCATTAGCTTATGTGGTGGTAATCCACTAAACTTTATTGAATTTAAAAATTCTGTAGAGTATAGATAGACTTTCTTGAATAATATTATATGTTTCAGAATTTTTATCTAAAGTATCTGTACTAAAGTAAACCTTTTCTCTTTCAGGATATTGAGCAAGAATTTTTGTATTAAGCATATCAACATCATTATTAAATGGTGCAAGAATACCTCTTTTTGTAAAGTATACAGGATCGTGAATATGGGTTTGTAAGTCAGGATATACAAAATTTATTAAGCTCTGAAATGATTCAGATTGGATAATAATATCAGAAGGCAAGGTATAAAATTACTATCAGGTTGAATTTCAGAAATAAGACCTTCACCAATTTGAAGTAACCAATCAGCAAACTCTGATTGTGCTGTTGTATTAGTTTGACCATGTAATCGCATATTAATAGTTAACTTTCTAACTTTTATATATGGCCACAAATAAGATTGACGTAGAGCAGCATTAACAATATCTTCTCGTTTACCTTTTGGAATAACAGAAAGAATTTGTCTAAAGTCACCCCCAAACTATAATTTTTTTACCAAATGGTACATGTTCTAACTGTGAATCAACAGTATGCATTATATCACAAAATGTTCGATCAATAGCTTCAAATCTATAGCAGTGTAATATAGAAGCTTCATCCCAAACAATTAGAATAGTTTGCTTTAAAAGATCAGCAAGCTCTGTTCTTAAAGATATGTTGCAAGTAGAATCTTTATTTAATTTAATAGGAATTTTAAAGTGAGATTGTGCTGTTCTGCCACCATCAAGCAGTAATATGGCAATTCCAGAAGAAGCAACAGCAAGTGCAACCTTATTTTGTGATCGTATCAACGCCAATATAATTTTATAAAGAAATGTTTTTCCAGAACCAGCAGTCCATCAACAAAAATACATATTGAAATATTTTGTTCAATTGCTTCTATAACTTCATTATAAATACATCATTGATCTTTATTAAGGCGTGGAAGATTAATTTCAAGAAAATTACAAAGTACAGATTGATCATACTTTAGCTTATCATTTAATAAATGATTAGAAGATTCATGTATGATATTAGGAATGGGCATTTCTGGAAAATCTTTTAACATTTTGCCTTGCTGCATAAGAATATCATCCAACATACACAAAGCATAGTTTTCAATAGTTTGCTGTGTTAACTGAAGATTTGGATTACATAAAATACAAAGCATATTATATAAGATATCATCACTTAAATTATATTTATACTTAGCCCAAAGTTGTTTAGGATGTGTAGGATAACAATTTATTAAAATTGTTGCAAATAAATGTCGTAATTGGTTACCTGAACGTATTCCTGATGCTTCTTCAAGATATCAATCCCATTCTAAATCAATTTGCAATAGACCTAATGCTTGACATGCATCTTTAAATGTAGTATAAAGTATATTATTTACAGTACGTAAGTGTTCAAAGGAACGTGCACCATGTACAATATTAAGTAATAAGTATAAATAATAACATTCTCCAGCACCTGGATGTACAAAGTACATACGGCCAATAGCATGCCCACTAACACATTGTTTCCATCTTTTTGTATTTCTATCAAAAACAAATTTTTTAGAAAATTGGATATAAATTAGATTATTTGCTATCTGGCAGATATCATGATTACAGTTTGCCTCAAACCATACTGTTAATATAGTTTTTTCACTTTGAGCTCTTTGAGCAATAATGTCCAGAGAGTCATTATCAGAAAGGTAACAAAATGTTGCCCAGGAAGATGCACAACCAAGCTTATAACATCAGGAGCTTCATCATGCATTTTATAATGCATAATATGCCAAATAGATTCATGTGCAGATATATAACGGGTATCAATATACTGTTTAATTTCATCTACAATACTATTATTGCTAAGAGCAATTGTAGCACGATCATGACCTTTGTAAACATACTTAAATAAGTATTTGATTGCATATATTGAAGAGCAAATTTCAATATCAATATGGCAGTTAAATTTTTACAAAGATATAAATTATGAGGTACAACTCATCGATTATTAAGATCAATACCTCTAACTTTAACCATATAATTATTATTACGTCATCGATATATAGGATAACCATTATTATTTTGAGTAGTAACTAATCAAAAAGGTTTTGGATTCTTTCGAACATCTACCGTTTCGCATGCAAGAAGCATTTATATTATATATACCACATGGACCATGCATCATACACTGCATTACAGTTTCATATTCATGTGGATAAATAAGAGGATCTGGAATTTCAGCTGATACAATGCGATCAAAATCTTCTGGAGTATGTGGTTTGCAATCAGGTGATAATATAATCAATATATGCGCATGCAAAAGGCCACGTTTTTGTGATTCAATAACATATATATGTGCAAGTGTTTTGCCAAAAATTCCATCTCCAAGAATATCTTTAAGAAGAGCTCGTAATTTCAATCGAAATACACGAGCACAAAGATCTGGCCGATCTTGTGATGTCTGATTTGACAATAAAGCAGATTGGATTTCTGGCCAGTTTTGATTACATGTCATTGTAATAAATAAATCTGGTTTGCCTACTTGTCCAACAATAGTCATTGCATCTTGATACAACTGTTGTATATGGCGAGGACCACCAATAAAACTGGATGGAAGTACAATTCTATAATCAATTTGTGACCCAAATCGAGGCAATTCATCATTAATAGAAAGAACATCTTGTAGCCCACTGTACAATTCAGCACAGACTTTTTTTTATTATACTTCAAGTAGTTAAGACGATTTTGTTTAATGCACGCATATGCATCAACAATATATTGTTGAAATAAACATCCACTTCTATGCAATGCAAATAATTCTAATGGACACTGCTGTCGTACCTGCAGACAATAAGCATAATATTGCATCATCGTAACATAAGATGAATTGGTATTATCTTGCTCATTTATAATATTTTGGTTATAGTTTACATGATGAACAGTATTATTTGTAGGAATATATGGGTACCATCCAGAAAGGACCCTGGACATCTCTTATATAGGTCATAACTGGATTTTGGCCAATTTTGATCTAATTTGCTAAAAATGTCAAAATCTATTTACTTAAATAACTTCCGACCCAGTAATCAGAATTGAATAATCTTTTTTTTTGTTAGATGCGCCTCACTGAGAGCTTCATTTTAAAAAAAAAGTTCATTCAAATTGGACCACTGGATGCCAAAATAATTGCCAAAACTGTTTTTTTGCTTCTTAAATTTCAGGGGTTTTTGCTGAATTGCGTAACGTATGACCTCTGTACTATATGTCCGGGGTCCTATCCAGAATCACCATATGGAAAAAGCAATACATAATGTAATGAATATAAGAATGATGAGTTTGAGAAATTCGTTGTAACCCACTATTTTGTTTGTAAAGTACAATATCTCGGTTTGATGGTTCAATTTCTTGACCATTACCTACTATAAGAACAGCAATCTCTGTGCAGAAGGTGGTGCATATTGATGTTCATTGTGTGCTTTAATAATAACAAAATTTAAACTTTGAAAAGAATTTTCATGTAAACTATATGCTATTTGTTGAAAAATATGAACATATGGGTTAACATTATGTAACATAGATTGAAGTTGTTCAAGAATTGACAAATCTAAATTAGGCATTAGGCATTGTCTAAAAGCTAGTTGTTCTTTAGTATCATAAAAATAAATTTGTAAGAATGCAGGTATTAACTTACTATCAGGTAAAAGCGAACCTATCAGATGGTACATATCACCATGAATTCGAAAAGAGTAGGCACCTGGTGTACCAACTACATTTTGATCAATTTTAGCACCCATCGACGTGAATGCCAATACTGAATTATACTTTTGAATGTCCTTTCGAAAATTACAGGATCAACTATCTTCTCCAGTGAGTAACGAAAGTAAAGGTTCAGGTGGTTGATTAATAATTGGCAGTTGTACCTTTCCATTTGCACAACAGGTACTAAACACTGGATTAAATACACCACCAGCCACCTTTTCTTCTATCCAGTATAGGGCATGACAATGAGAGCATTCCACATTTATTAATCCCAACTCATGACGACCAACAGTAGAAGTATTATATACCTGCATACAGGCAGCATTAGAAAATGCTTTTTGTTGAGTACGACGTACATAAGCTGCACGTCGAGTATTACGTCTATAATCAGTTTGTTCACTTGAGTTAGCTTCATTATGAAGCCTATAGGCTTCGTGTTGCTGGGCACGACGATTTTCAAGTTGTTCAGCTGTAAGTAACAATCTTCGACATGCATAAGATTCTTTAGCAAGATGGTTCTTACGATCTCTTGGTGTTTCAGAAGTAGCCATTTAAAAATAAATACAGTATCAAATTTGAGCAAGTATTTATCAAGTGAAATACTAAACGTAATTTTTTTCAATAGTAGTATAATAGTACAATAATATTTATTTTAGGATAGATTATTTCACTTTAAAATAGTTTTTTTATTTCATAACACACATACAATATTTGGTATTTTTAATAATTACAAATAATAAATAGAATTTTATTAATGATGCAAACAAAGTATAAAGTATAAAATTTTTATATTTTTAGTCAGAAGGTGAAAAGTATAAACAGTTTAGAAAAAAGAAAATTTTCAAGAATGTAAGGCTGTACACAATGATAAGCGATAAAAAAAGGATCTCTGTCAAACTTTAATTTTGTTTTTATCCATACTAGTCTATATGGAAAGATATTAGATTTCCTTTTTTTTATTATAATATTTTTTTTTACTTTTATTTTCTTGTATTAAGAGATCGTAAGCCACATTAGCTATACGGTTTTAAGGATTGGCCATTATTTACAAACAACAGGACTGATTATCAAAAGTTAAGACTAATGAGAACGGTTATCAAAAGTTATTAACTAATGGGACTGGTAATCAATAGTTAGTAACTACCAGGGAAAAATAAAGAATTAATGGCAAGAGTTAACAACTGCCATGGAAAAGTATCTAACTATCAAGGTGATAGAGAAAGATACTTTCCTGCTAAGTATCTGAGAATAAGTTGAATTACACTTAGAATTAGTAAATAAAACCTTTAGTGTCTCTAGTAGTGACTTATCTAAATGTATTAGTATTAGCGCAATTATACTTGTAGTTTTACCTATCTTAATAAAAATCTGATTATCTTGTACGTTAAATATCATTTTCTCACAATAATGTTATAAAAGATTAATAAAAACCCAAACCTAATAAAAGAAACAAACCAATAAGTTTCCATAATAAATATAATATTATTTAGCACAATTATACTTGTAGTTTTACCTATCTTAATAAAAATCTGATTATCTTATACGTTAAATATCATTTCCCCACAATAATGTTATAAAAGATTAATAAAAACCCAATCCTAATAAAAGAAACAAGCCAATAAGTTTCTATAATAAATATAACATTATTTACCAAACCCACATATATACTTATCTTTGATTCCTAATTTTTGTTAACTATCTTAATAATCATATCCACTTCGGTAGTTATATCATTCAACTATCGCTTATATGAAATAATCCCACCGCACAAATTTTTCTTGAGATTTTTTCTTAGATACATATTTGTTTATTTCCACTGATTATTATACCAACAATCATATTATATTAACAATCATATTATATCGACAATCATATTATACTGACAATCATATAATATCGACAATCATATTATATTGACAATCATATTATATCGACAATCATATTATATCAACAATCATATTATATCGACAATCATATTATATCGACAATCATATTATATCAACAATCATATTATATCAACAATCATATTATATCAAGTTTTCAATAATCATAAGTAATAATGATTAATTGTGATCGAACCGATAAAAAAAAAAAAGAGAAGATCACTTACTTCATACAATCAGATCTACATAATGATAATGAATGTAGAAAGGAAAAAAAAGATCAATGGTACGCAAGGCCAAATGACGAAATGATCTACATGTTGAAGGGTTGAAATAAAAAATTGTATTATTGGATTTATAAATTTAGATAAATTTTGATTTAATTTAACAAACTTTAGATAAATTTGAAATATTTTTATAAGTTTATTATTTTTTTTGTTAAAATACAGCATTGTAGAATTTTCAATAATCAGTATTTAAGTTTTTCAATTGTTTTGAAGAATATTTGATCAAATATAAAAATAATTAGGAATTAAATCGCACTAAGTCATATAAATTTATGTTTCTAGATCACGGCATCAATATCTAATAACCATATAATATATGTCTCAAAAGTTAGTATAAATTTTTATTAAAAATAATGCGTATCATTAGGGATAGGCAAATCGACGATTTTTTATTCACTGTGCAGGCTCACATTACGGTAGTTTGCTGCTAATGCAGGGAAATTTGTAATATTCTGAAATACGTATTCTAAAATTCAGATGTGCAGTATCACATACCTATTTAACACATACTATATTTAATACAGTATGGAAATTTTTAGAAAATTTTTAGTTAAAATTGATAATTTTAGATATAATTTTTCTAGAATTTAGAAATTTTAGAAAACTTGAGTTGATACTTGAAATTTTAGATTTTTGTGAAAATTTTATATCTAAAATTTTACGGGTCCCAGTCCTTCGGTCCATCCAGAGACTGCACCAGTCCAGTCCTTTTTAGAACGGACCGAAAGGAATGTCGGTCCTATTAGTAAATATCAAATAAACTAAATATTATCATGATTACACGCATTTTGAAACAACTATAAATTGTTGTTTTTAATTAAAATTCAACCACAACACCCCTTAGTTTGTTAAACAAGATTAAACCACGTTTAATGTTTAATGAGAACGGGCTGTTGTTAACGTTAATAAAATAGAGAAATTTATTAATGACAGCAATGCCGTGGTCAGTTAATTTACAATTTGCACTGTATTTGTGCGAAATAACGCCTACAGACATTATTTTAGAACACGAGTTTGAAACAAGCTAATAATTAATTTAGTCGAGAATTTTTAATGATAAAAATTATAATTTGCATTCGACTAAATTAACTATTAGCTTGCCTCAAACTCGTGTTCTAAACAATGCTATATGCAAATACAAGATCATCTAGTTATCATGTTTACTAGTGTTCCATGTGAACAACTATTTAGTTTAGCTGGATTAACAGTTACTAAATCACAAAATTCACTTGATAATGAAACAGTTCGGGCTGTTTTGTATTTAAAATCTTTGTTTACTGAAAACTTACTATTTTAAATTTTAATTTTACAAACTTTTTTTTCCTGCTAGCAGGCTTTTTTTTTATATACATATATAATTTTATAGTGCTTATAAAATATGTATAAAACTTTTATACTACACGTATAACATTTTACTGATTAAAATTTTTTTTGATTTTAAATTGGAAATAACTCGATACTAGTAGTATACTTTATTTTTAATATTTTTTTATTAAATATATTATGTTTATAAATTTTTAAGTATTTGACAGACATGAAATACTAACAATATTATATTAATAATTTTTTTTTTATGCAAGTAACATCTAATCGTTTTGTTAATTTACTTTAATATTTTCTTATATTAAGACAATTCTTGTTTTGAATCAGTACAAGATTGAATATCTGGCGTGCCCAATTATGATTTTGTTATTTCAATTCAATTATCAAGTGGTTAAAAGTGACAAAAAAAATCTTTTTAACTAATTTTAACTATAATGTTCATATTTACTAAGTTAATTAAATGATGTTATTTTGCTATTTGCTATATTAATATACTATTATTTTCTAATCCATAATTTATGTATGACTAAAATTATCAAACGTATTAATTATTGCTCTCTTATATCATATAAGCAAATATTATAAATTTGAAAAGCTTATTTTAAAAGTATTGAAATTCTTTATACTAACAAACTTAATTTCATCGTTATAGCAAAAAAGTATTATATTTATCATCGGTCTGTTTGGTCTAGCTCTATTCGATACTATTCAGTTCTGGACCACTCCTGGACCGCAGTTACGATTTGGTTTTTTAAATGACTGGGCAGTCTTTTAACCAGGACAGACCGGACAGACCGATTAACAGCCCTATACAATATACAAAATCTTAGTAATACACATCCATTCATTAAGTAAAAAAATGCCTAGCTGATAATTTGCTATAGAACCTGCTAACAACTAGAACTAAATGCCAACCTAGATCTGACGCATCCGAACTGGAAATTTGGAGATAGCCCTGTAAAAATCATAATCGTCATGCAATTTAATCAAGACAAAAACCTGTTAAAGCAATGTTTGCTTAAACAATTCTTATACAATAGATTATAGCCACAAAGCTTTTACTACAATTTAGCATAAAGAATTTTGTTACGAATCGATATATAGTGCTGTATATGGTTAAGATTGATTTGAATTGTGATGAGCACAACCAGCTCATCGATATTTTAGTCTTAACATATTTAATCCTGTAATCACAGATTGTATATCCAATCAAAAGTGTTAAAGCATAATAACTTGATCATATTACTACATTAGTTTTAGCACACTGATCACATTTTGGATATACCAGTAATCATGATTTTATCAGTTAATAGTAAATATTTGATTGGTCAATTTTTTACCAATGTTCCAGAATTTATGTAATATAGGCCAACGAATTTCAAAATTTCTAATTTTGTCTGAAAATTATTATTTTTTACAAAAAAGGAATTTTTTAAGAAATAGGTTTACTCTACAATAAGATTGGCTCAAATCCATTTTTCATTTAATGAGTATCAGCAGTTTAATTAGTAGAATTTTGCATAATTTTGGCCTTACTATTTTTTGCTGTACAGAATTTAGGATAAATTTTTGGGGTGTTCTTGGATAATTTTTATTTATTATTTAGTGTGTGATTATAAAAAGCAAAAAATTCGTTACAAAAGCTTGTTCACGAAATGTTTACTGTGCCAAGCCACGGCTTAGCCATATCTGAACTGGCTGGACTGGCTAAGCTGGCTTGCAACACTAAGTTTGGAGATCTAATAACCCAACTATGCCACACAAAGTCAAAATAGGAAACAAATAATTGATAAAAACTGAGCATAACATCTGCATACACTTTTTAAATAAAGATAAAGAAATTTCATTAAACCGGATTCTTCCTAATGTATCACATGCATATGATACACAATACCGTATATGGTTAAGGTTAATTTGGATACAATTTGAATTGTGATTATAACTTGTTTATCGATATTTTAGTCTTGACATTTTTGGATATAGATTGTGTAACTAATCAAAAGCGTTTAGCAAATGATCACACTTTGGATATAACATGATTTTACCAGTTGATAGATTGACATAACATTATGAACTAGAAATTAGTAATTATCAAATACGAAAAAATGAACAATCCAGAAATCAAACATTCAAATCTTTAGTGGAATGTAATTTTTTGTTAATATATTCACTATTTTGCAAGAATTTTTTATCTATTGCGAAGCTAGTGTTTTTACTCTTGCATTTCACACTTGTTCTTGAACTTAAGACCATTACAGCATTATACAAACCCTATACTTCGTGAAATTTTCAATATCACTCTGTTTCTGGTACTTGTTTACAGCTAACACAGCTATAACAACTTGATAAAATAATTACAATCTATTAATATTTGGGAACTTAATATAAAAAAATTCATATGTAAGAACTGGTTTGTTATTTATAAAACTACAGTATGTATTTGAGGTTGAGTTAGTATGGTTTGAAATTATTATTATTTCTATTGTGAGTTACTGTAAAAAATTCTCTTACAAACCTTACTATTCAGGCAATATACAGTACAAAATTGATTTTTTAAAAATTAAATTCTTGATTCAATTTTCATATATTTTTGATTATTAATTCATAGATCGATTATGAATAATGACGACATTTACTGTATCTGATATGCAATACATAATATCTGTAAATTATCCACAGGAAATGGTTAAACGGATGAACATTGGTACAGAAAGATAGATAGTATAGTTTGATGTCATAATAAAAAAAATTACTAATTTAGCATGTTGCAGTCATAATTAGAAAGAATTCAGAATGTCGTAATCGGAAATATTAATAATCTAATTTAGAAAGTCATAATCAGTAACTTTTAGATAATGATAGAATAGTCATCACCATTCTGATTATGTTTTTTCAGATATACCAATTCAAAACGGTAAAGTGTACAAACCCAAAATTCCACACTTGGTCACGTTTCTAGATACAACCAATCAAAAATACTAAAGTGCACAGATATACGTATATATATATATTTACGTGGATATGTCGAATGATACCATGTGATTCGGCTTATCCATTCAACATGTCAACTTGCTATATAGGTATGTTGTTACATACACGGGTTCATATTTAAATCACGTGCCTTCGGCACGAAATACAAACCTGTGTGTAACTGGGTTATTCACTACAACCCATACAATAACTACTATTTACTATATGGGTGTTGAATATCCCATTACTTACACAGGTTCATATTTAAATCACGTGCCTTCGGCACGGAATATGAACCCATATGTACTAGGTTATTCATACAACTCATACAAATAACTATAAAATACTAAGAATATCATAATAAAAACGCAACTTCCAAGTCCATGTACGCAAAATTATAGCCATCACGATTAATTAATCAGAAATCAACTTCTACGATATTTACAAACATTAATTAAATCAACAATCATAAATTCAACGATTTTCCTAAATATCGTAACAATATAATAACACATTTCGGATAAAAAAATGTTGTAATTTATGTATACGTCTCATAACATCATATTCTCACACCAATTCACAGATAGCCAATCAAAAACGTTTAAATGGACAAACTCTGGTATAGATTTGCAGATCATTTGACCAGATTTAAAATTGGATTGTTCTAGTTCTGGTTAAACAATCTGCAAATTTAACCACAATTATAAATGAAGGATTTTTCTATTTATCAGATGATGCAGTTCTTCCAATATGACTTCATAATTTTGACTGGTCCTCTGACTGGTCAATATCGATTACCAGTCATGACCCGATCCCTAATCAAGATCCAACCCTGATTTTGATTTTCAATTAGCAAGATGTGTTATTATGTAATGAAATCATCTGATTATTGCATGCAATCAGAATTAGTGGACGAATACAAAATATGAATTAGACTATACACTCCGTTTCACTACGCATTCATCTCTGGTATATTAAACTGAATTTTTCCAAATATATCACATGCAGTTACCATGATTTACCATAAAGAATTTTGTTACAAATTGATACACAATACTGTGCATAGTTAAGATTGATTTGGTACTATCATGTACAATCACTAGAATCTGAATTGTGATAACATTCTTGATCATAAGGGGAGCGCCATTTATCACCTGATTTTTTAGGTGGGTGGGGGGGTCAGAAAATTATCAGGTCCTAATAGTAGATAACATTTGATTGGCTAAAATTTTTTAAAATTTTTTAATTGAGAATGGCGAAATGTGGCGTGCTTCCATATAAAAGTTTTTTCATACTAAGTTAACTATATATGCCCACTAATTGAAAGTTGTAGAGCTCGTCAAGACGCATCTAACGGTGGTTAGACCATCCAAATCGGTCCAGTGGATGGCGAGTTATCGTCGAAATACGATTGGCCGACTATATAAAAATCCGTGACGGAAATTACATATTAAAATCACTATAGGCGAAATGTGGCGTGCTTCCATCTAAAAGTTTTTTCTTACTAAGTTAACGATACATGCCCACTAATTGAAAGTTGTAGAGCTCGTAGA
>QKWP01000032.1:693281-709811 GCA_003550325.1 Gigaspora rosea
GTTAAATTCTGATCACGGGATCCCAAGATCGTTATAGATTTGTGTTATATTAATATAAAATATATTAAATTAATTAAAAATAACACAAATCTATAACGATCTTGGGATTCCATAATCAAAATTTAACAATTTTAGGTTCATTAGAATCGTCTCACTGAGATGAGCATTTTGGTAGTAAAATCATCTAAAACGGATCACTGGTTCACAAGTTATTCAATGTTAAAGTTTATAAGAACTTTAAAAATAATTTTTAAGAATTAATATATTTGTAACCATAGGTTACAATAACCAGGGTCCATAACTAAGCCTAGATGTAATATAGTTAGGGTTAGGGTTAGTATAATATTAAGGTTAGGGTTAGGGTTAGAGTTAGGGTTAAAGTTGTGATTGGCTAGTGTTAGAGTTAGAGTTAAAATCAAGATTACTACAAAATCGCAAGAGGTGCATTTTTTGTTAGTAACACAACAGGGGTTACCCTAGTAAAATTTTGAGTTATTAACAATTTTATAAAATGTGGTTACAGTAACCATGGCTACAAACATATAAATTCAATTTTTAATATATACAAAACTAATATAATTAAAGCAATACAAATTTATAATGATATTGGGATCCAGTGATTGGATTTTGATAATTTTAGGCTCGTTGGAATCGTCTCATTGAGACGAACATTTTGGTAGTAAAATCATCCAAAACGGATAATTGGTTCAAATTTTATTTAATATTAAAATTTAAAAATTTTTTAAAATTTTAAAAAATTTTAGCCAATCAAATTGCAGTATTTATTATCAGGTGGGGGTAGGGGGTAGTTACTTAGTAGACCCTAATCACCTGATAAATGGCACTCCCCTAACTTGTTCATCGATATTTTAGTCTTAACATTTTTGATCACAGATTGTATATCCAATCAAAAGCGATAAAGGAAATCATATTGCCACATTGGTTTTAGCATACTGATCAAATTTTCGATATAACATGATTTTATCAATTGGTAGATCGATATAAAACCACGAGCTACAAAAAATGCAGAGAAAATTAGTAATTACCAAATAATCTGGACGGCAAAATTCTGACCAAAAATTTACGAAAAATGTAAAAATCTAGAAATATTTAGTGGAATATAATTTTTTCTTAGTATTTGCTGATATATTCATTATTTTTTTATTAATATCATGAATTTTTTTTATCTATTGCGGAGTTATCCTTTTTGTTTTGCACTTGTTGCCGAACTTAAAACTATTATAGACTTTTTTAGCTATTTTTTTCGCTCAAAATAGTGGCATATATTAGGTAATCAAACAACAGAAGCAAATTTGAAAAATTTACATTTTATGATTTTAAGAGAGCGCTGATGATTAACAAATCTTTTCGTTCTCATCTTTGATAATCAGAGATTATCATTTCATCAGCCCAATAAAAAATCCTATGAAAAAAATGAAAAATGCCAAATATTGAGCGAATGGATATGCAAATTTGCATCAGGCCACAGATATTTACATCTAAAAAGCACATTTTTACTACTGGTTGTTAGCATTTGTAATTTCATTCTATGGACAATCGCATTTTAATTTTTTTTTAATAGTCAGATATCTTACTATACTGAAGTACTAGTCACGTTAACAGGATAAACAGCAATTCATGATGGGCAAACGTTGTCCGGATATAGAAGAAAGTACTACACATGATTAGTGAAGGTGCAACATGCGATGCTCTCAATATGCATTCACATCTTTGCTTCGCCTCATGCATAATCCAATAATATGCAAAATTTTGCGAACGTATGACTCTTATTTTGCCGTATAACCACTAGATAGCTGTGCGACGTCATCATGTGAAACCAAAAATGAGATACCTAAGCAGAGAACAGAATCAAGTCATTTGATATCATGCATGATTACATAACAGGACGTCTAGTCTTAAATGGAATTTTCAAGATAATCCATGCAATGATAGGCATGTAAATGCGAAAATCAAATCTCAATACGTCCATGCGACAATAGACAGGTGAAAATTAAGCACCAAGTAATATTTAGCCAATCAGATCCAAGATTTTGCAGACCCACGCTATCTGGCCTGTCCTAACCACTAGATAGCTGCGCAATGTTGTCGTGCAAAACCAGGAACGGGAGACTACCATATAGTACCTCAAATATAGTTGTTATGCGAAACTGTTTTGTGCAAATTGTGAAAGGCAAAAACTAAATATAGCGAAAGATGAAGTTGCGAAACTCTGGTGAAAGATGAAACATCTAGCGAAAGGTGAAACCTTCTGCAAAATCTAAAACCCACAAAATCTTTGGTGAAGGACAAAGCTCTTAGCAAAGTTTAAATTCTCTAAGAGAAAAGGCTGAAAGATGTTGGGATAAAAATATTTGTATGTGTCTATGATATACAGTATGTAGCTCATATAAAGAAATGTATCTAAGCAATGTTGGAGAATAAAATATTTGCACGTAGTTATTAAGCAAAACATGTTGCAAAGAAGTTATTGTCATGGTAAAAGCAGATATGTAATAACTTGGTGAGTGGTATCAATTTGGAGCTCTAGAAGCATAGATAATAGAGCTAGTAATAAAAAAAAATAATAATATTCGATACATATCACTGGAAAATAATCGATGATTGAAAGTTTGTGACACACATGGATGATTGATCAAGTGCAGATAGGGGTTTTAAGATTTTTATACCATATTATACAATTGGTATAATACCTGTATAATACTAATATTATATACAGAAGGTATAGGTATAATACCATTTATATTAATATGATTTTAAATATTCGTATTTTGTGTTATTGAGACCATCAGTTGAAATATTAACCCAATTTAGCTCTGATAGGTTTAATTGGATTAGATTTATAATGATTATATATGTGATATAATACTACGAAACAACTTAACCTAAAGGCAGATTATTACTTAATTATAAACTTTAATTATTTGAGGAGATTATTATAATAATAATAAAGAAATCATAAAACAATAATAAAGTAATATTACTAAACTAATAAACTAATAAAATAATGCAATACTAAATTCAAATACAATACTTGTAAGAATCTGATTCTTATTATATACTCTATAACTAAGACATCAAGGATCTAATTCTTCAAAACTAGTACAAAACAAAGGTCTTTTAAATACATTTTTAGTCATGAGGTCTTAATGCATTATTCTTTAATCTCAAGCTTATCTTTCTAGCAATGATGCATTGGAAAAGCCATTAAACATTGTTTACAAATTGCTTACAATTTTGTTCAAAATTTTATTCACAATTTCCCACAGCCTTGGCCAACAACCCAGAGCTAATAATAACTAGTTTATACAACAATAAATAACCTGATTTAGTCAACAATTATAGTACACAATAATTTATTATATAATTATGTTTACTATCTATTGTATGATCAAAATAATAGCTACTGAGATTAACCTATCTCCAAGCCTACAGCAATAATTTAGAAGCTTCACAATATTCTAGTAGCTCAGGTTATTTAGGCACTTTAGCACTACTAAATCGCATCTAGGTCACAGGATTAAGAGTTAAACTATAACACTACATTATATAGTTAATTTACAATTGTGTGTGAATATATTTATTTGTAAAATATATAAATAAGGATAACAAATATATCTTAATATAAAAGTGAAGTTAAAAAATAATATAAAAATAAATTAAATGTATAATATATATATAAATAATAAAATGATATTTAAAAATCTATATTTATGTAAAAAAAAGTATTTAAAAAATCAAATTTAAAAATTATAACAGTATTTAAACTAAGATCAAATAATTCATTTTTATTATCAATATCTTCAATCACATTTATATTTTATTTTTATTATTCGGCTATATTTATATCTTCATTCCTATAATTGTCAAGTTTGTCTATAGTTTCATCAGTATTATTTTTATACTGTATTTTTAAATTACCATATATATAAAACTAATTTTTTACTTATACAGTTTTTAATCAATTTCCAACTTTAGAATGAATAAAGCCAAAGTTTGAATAATTGTATTCAGCAGAAGCTAATCATGTTGGAAGTGATAAAATATAAATTGCAAATTGTTGAAGTGCACTAAAATGCCAGGAAGTACACCAAGAAGTTGCTGAATTAATATGAATTACTGAGTTCCAAATAATTTGATTGTTATATGGTGCTTGTTTATTATGAAATTTTAGTAATTCTGCATACATTTTAGAAGTTTCATCATTAGATTATTGTGTAAGTATAAAATTTGCAAATATAGTTAAATAAATAGGTTCATGTTTTTTGCTTTATTCAAAATAATGTGGATCTAATATATAGGGGTGAGTCAGTAGAAAAGGGTCAAATTTTTTCTAAGTAATAGTTTTCTTGACTTTAAGCTTAAATATCTTAACAACTATCTTAATAAATTTAATAAATTATTTTTTATTTTAATTCTATATAATTTCAAGATTAAAATAAAAAATTTTTAGCAAATTTGATTAAATATTTGTCAAGATATTTTAGTTTAATAATTAAAAAAATTTTACTAAAAATGATTTGTCCCTTTTCTACTAACACACCCCCATATATGCAACTGTCATTATAGAATAGTAAATATAATTCTACCGTTTTTGAATATATTAGTGAATTTTCATTTAAATAGCTGTGTTCATTTTTTGAACTTTATTAAAATTGTATTAAAGCAAGAATAAATTGTTAAAATAGTAAGAATTATTAGCTTCAAATTTAAATGTGTGCCCTATTTCATAAGTGCTAGAAGAATAAGTAGAATTTTTTATTATAATTATCTTTTTGAATATGTGCCAATTTAGCTATAGCTATATTATGATTTTTAAAATATTTAATATACAATATTACTAACTAAAAGGTTAATTACATGTGAAGAACACCCAAGACAATATATAAGTAAAAATTTACTTTCAATTATTTTTTATACTGCTTTCATATTTGAAGCAGTATCAGTAATTACTGAAGAAAATTTTTGGATAACTATTTCTTCTACCTTAGTAATAATTTGTAGTGCAATCGATTCTGCTGTATGATGAGCTTCTCTAGAGTAGATTGTATCTTAAAACTTTAGTTTTGGTTTACAAACTATAAATTTTGATCTGCCTCGTGATTATTATTAGACCATTTAACTAAAACTATTATAATATTTTGTGCATTATTAATTTCAATTTCTATATCTTTTTTTAATATTTTTTTAATAGTTCTTTAGATAATTTTATATTATTAGGAATTTTAAAAGACAGTCGAAGTGTAGAAAAAATTCTCTCCAGAATAGGTTTTGAAATGCATTAAAAGGAATTCCAGAAGTAAATACTGCTTTTGCAAATTTATATTCTAAGTTTAATAATTCATTATAATTCATTTCATTTTATCAATATTAATATAATTATCCATAACAACTTGTTTAGTTTTTAATTTAAGGTTATTAATTTGATTTACTTGCTGAAAATTATCCTTTTCAGTAGTTATTGCTAATTCAGGTGCATTTGCACAACTATTATCATGCTTTTGCATATGAGTTACAAGTCCATATATATTTTTTAGAGCAGTATTCCCATTTTACAGGTAAATGAAATTTATCTGTATTTTTTGAGGTTTGTTACTTGTCAGTAAAGAAATGGAATCTTCTATATCACTAGAATTTTTATCAGATAAATTATAAGATATTGAAGTTTCTTATTGGATCCAATGATCCCAAACTTCGCCTTTTTGTGTATTTTATATATGGTTTAATGAATAGAGAACAGGTTTTTTGCCATTATATAGTACTTAAATACTATATTATATTTGCATTAAAAGAATTTCTAAGAATTATTTTAATGTATAATTTAGAAGGAGCTAATAATTAATTTAACTAAAGAAAATATTTATTAGTTTAAAAAAATTTAAGTAAATTAATTACTAGTCCTTTCTAGTCATATGTGTCATTTTAGTATAATATAAAATAGGTTAAAACTTAACTTTCTTTTTTTAGCATTTAAACCTACAATATATTGCTATTTTTGTTTTTTCTATTGTTATTAAATAACAATTGCCTATCTTTATAAGTACATGTCTGAAACAATAAATAAATACTTTTCAGAATTATTAATAACAAAGATTTTAATTAACTATATCAATATATAAAACAGATTACTTTTTTTATATTATTATAATTTATGTTAAATCTATTTTATTAAATCGATCCTTAATATTCTAATACATTCTAATTTAGGAGCAAAATTCAAAAATAAATCAATAATCAATATTTTTATGTAAGTTATATATATGTTTATGATCTTTAATTAAACTTGCTTACCTGTATATTTATATACATTGTGAAGGGCTTGCGCCAAGCCATTTTTTTTATTTGTTTACGTTAGAGGTTTTTCTGATTGTTTATGTCATTACAATAGTATTATTTCTCCTATCTCTAAGACATAGATAGTAGAATTGACATAGCCGCAAATAGAATAAGCATTAAGCTGCAGCAATTTGCGTTTAAAGCACATAGTAACTGAGCATGCCAGAGCCACAAATTGGTTTCTACCCGTGGTATTTCACTTTTTATTTTTGTTTATTAATATTTTCGATTAAGTCATAGATTTACACATGCTTGTAAGCATGGTAATTTCATCGTTATAGCCATATTCCAGCTTGAGTATTAGCTCATCGCTGTTATTATTTGTTTATTACTGCTTTCTACCAAACAACAGGTTTTTCTGAGTATTGGTACCATTGATATTATGGTACTGGCATAATTTTGTCTCTGGCATTAACAAAAAGCCCAAAAAGCCTGAAAAGCCCACCGCTGCCCAAGTATGTCTTGAGATGTAGAAAGGCATAGAACTCGCCTCTGACTTTCGCTTGAAGGAATTGTAGTCATAATGAGTTAGAAGTGAAGGTAATAAAGAAACAGAGTTAGTTAATAGAGTAGTATAAAATTCATGTATTTATTAAGAGAGAAAAAAGTATTTAATACCCTCCTTTTCGCTTCAATAAAAAACAAATAACTTAGTTGAGTTTGAAGTTTTAGAGTTCAACGTTGTAGAGTGATAACCTTCGAAATTAGAGTAGAAGTGTTAGCTCTAATAATCCCTTCTGAATAAACTGTTGTTATTATAAATTAATAATTCCCCACCCGATACATTGAATTCGTATCATTCTAATCCTGTGATCACATGATATCGTTAAATCACTTAACGATCAAATCTAGCTTCATTGCAGCAAAACCCAAAGAATATTGAGACCCGGACCAAATCAACCACGCCTCTTTCTGCCTGCCAATTCGAGGGTCTGGAGTCTTGCACGCTTGTAGAATATTGGTTTAGTTAGATAGTAGTGTTGTTTGTTTATTTAGTTGTAGACCCGATTGCTAACCCCTTCACAATGTACATATGTATTATATATATACCAAATTGCCTATGCGACAGAGTGTGTTCAAAAAATTTTGCATTTTGTGTAACCTGAGCTGGTCCGCTGAGACCTCGGATCGAACCTGCGGAGCATTAATACCTGTCAAGTAATACTATAGCAAAATTGCAATTTTACTTAGTCATCGGTTAGCAGCTTATTAGTAAAATATGGTTTGATTTCAGGCAAAATTGAATTGGCTCAGGTTACACAAAATGCAAAATTTTTTGAACACGACTAACTTACTAGTTACAGAGATAGTTACGTAGTTGATGCAGATTTTACTTAGGGTTAGTGATAGTTAATAATAGGTTAGTTACTATTTTAGATAATGACCTGCATCAATAACGTAACCACTTTCGTGGGTCTCTAAGGCCCTAACACTAAATTTTTATCACACCCACTTAGTTTATTTACAAAATCAGATTTTGTATTGTGCAAATAAGTAAAAAGCAGACCTATATCTTGTGATCTAAAGATATTCTTATTGTCTAATTTACGTTGATCTAAATGTGTTTATAATACTCATCCAATATTTCTATACATTAACTAGTTCGGACCAGGGACCCACACCAGACGCATCACTTAACATTCCTAAGTATGACGACGACATGTAATGTGGGTCATAATATATTTAGTTAGCCTATCCGAAAGACAATAAAAAAAGATATTTTTTATAGTGATCGTCATGCAATTTAATCGAGACAAAAACCTGTTAATGTTTGGTTAATCAATTCTCATACAATAGATAAATATAGCAATGCTTTTACTGCGACTTACCGTAAAGAATTTTGTTACAAATCGATACACAATACCATATGTGGTTAAGGTTGATTCAGTACAATTTCTAGAATTTGGATTGTGACAACATTCTTGATAATAACTTGCTCATTGATATTTTAGTCTTAATATTTTTGATCATGGATTATATAACTTTGATCATATTCTGATCACATTTTGGTTATAACATGATTTTATCAGTTGGAACTACAAAAATCGGCAAGAAAAAATTTACAAAACATGGAAAGATCTAGAAATCAATCTTCTAAATCTTTTAGTGAAATATTATCTTCTTAGTATTTGCTAATATATTCATTATTTTTATTAATATCATGAATTTTTTTTATCTATTGCGGAGTTATTGTTCTTGTACTTCTTAAATTTAAGACCATCATACAAAATGCTTTCAAATTTGTGAAACATTTGATTGACTTTTTTTAGCTCAAAATAGTTGGTATACATAAATTCGGAAATTTTATTTTTCATAATTTAGGAGAGTTACGTTAATTAACAAATTCTTTCGTTCTCATCTTTGATAATCTGAGATTATTATTTAGCCCAATAAAAAATCCTACGAAAAAAAAATCGAAAAAAGCCAAAAATTGAGCGAATAGATATGCAAACTTGTATCGGCCACCGATATTTACGCCCAAAAAGCATATTTTTACTATCAGTGGTACAGCATCTGTAATTTTATTCTACGGATAATTGCATTTATTCTTTTTCCTTTAATGGTCAGATGTCTTATTATACCGTAGTACTGGTCACATTAACAGATCACATGGCAAAGCAGTATCATCTTTCAGCAGCGTGCTATGTGATGCTTTATATGTGAAAAATAAACAGCATGCGACAGTTAAGGTCACGTTGGCCAATCAGATCCAAGATTTTGCGGACCCACGCCTCCTGGCCTGTCTTATATCCGCTAGATAGCTGCGCGACGTTGTCGCGCAAAACCAGGAACGGAAGACTAGATAGCGGTTAAATAAATAAATAATATGATAATAATGAAACAGATCTGGTATTATTTATTCAATAACTGTATAAAAAAAGGTAATTCAATTAATACTTGTAGTGTTTTAATAGTAATTATTATATAAATGGTTAACAATAAATATACGTTTTATTGCATTTAGCATATTGTCAAAAAGTACTTTGGTATATACAATAAAAAAAGGTTGCAAACTTTGATATATTTAGTATTAAGTTTAAAATAATATAAAAAAATCTTTTAGAAAATGATAATTGTACATAGTGGCTCATCTATACATGTGGGTCTAAATTGTTTTTGGCCTGCTATAATGCCGTAATGCTAAAATGATTTTAGGCAGTCTAAATTTTCGGCTGCATAAAATATTTTCAGCTGTCAAAAATATTTTTGGCTGCCTAAAATATTTTCGGCTGCCTAAAATATTTAGGTAACTTAAATATTTTCAACTGCTAAATGTTTTAAAACATTGTACTTCAATAATATATTATCGATATTCTCTGTACTATATTTTTTTGCATTATTAATTCATATTTACGTATCTGTTCTCATCAAGTTTGCTACCAAAGATAGTAATTTCCTAATTTCTTTACATATTCTTAAAATTTTTGCCAAGGTACAAAATATGAATAAATTAAAATTGCTCGTATGTAGTTTATATACCTATATATATAATAATTTTAAAATAGTTCAACTGATATGAATTACTAATTTTCAATGAATATTTGATTGTATTCTTGTAATAAAGAAAACTGTAAATATTTAATATTTAGATGAGCATATATTAATTCATTTTTATTTGCTTTTATTTATTAATATATTTTTTAATTTTTTAATTTTTTTATCTGTACTTTATTATTATTATTATTATCAGGTTTTATAAAAATTGAGTATTATTTCTAATTTTTTTTACTTGATATTTTTTTAATAATTGTTAAATGGATACCGATTTTAAAATGACAATTCAGAATTGACATAAATTCAAAAATGAAGCAGTACAAGAATATATTAACTACTTTTTATCATTACCAACAGATCAGCTTAAGATTCAAATCGCATTTATTGCAATTTTATTTGGATATATTAATTCGATTTTATTTTTTTTATTTAATATCTATATAATGGTATTAGGTTTACTCAGTTTCGATTTACTCCAATAATGACTTCACATAAAACTTAATTTCATAGAGAATTAACTTAAGGCAAGGTTATTTTGTAATTGATTGATTAAATTTCATAAAAAGTCATTTCAGCAAAAGCTAATTTTGTAGGCAAATTAATTCTAGTCATTGTCATTAGAGTTAAGTTTAGGTTTAAGTTGGTGCAATTTATAAAAAATTGTTAGTACTATATATTGAATTAATTGTCTGTAAAATAACTTTATCTGTATAATAATTATCTATGAACTGTGTTTGTCAATGTAATAATATGGATATAGGTTTATTTATTTATTATGAGTTAATTGTTTTATTTTTATTTCAAAAGAATAAATAATATAATTTAATCCACAAGAATAATGAACACTTGAAAATTAATTTATTATAATATTAATCATATTAAATAGTTAATGGATGCATAGCAAACAATTTGGCAAGTGAAATATCTGAAAAATTACAAGGTGATTGTTTTGATGTGACAATTAAAATAGCATATGACTTTGAATTAATGTGCTAACCTGGGGCTTAGGTTGTGAGCGTATTAAATTCAAAGCCAGATTCATTTTTATTGAATGCAGAACATCTAGGAAATGATATTTTTTCTTTTCTTTAGGCCATGCAAAGTTGATATTTCGTTTTGCATTACCTGCTAGTCCATTTTTCATTTTTGGTTTTTTTTTTAAATCCCAATTGTGCCAATTGTTTGATTTTTGATATCTATTCTTTCCTGCTATTTTCATCCGGTATCATCCGATGAAGATCTTAATTCTCATAATTGTTTGATAGAACAGTCAGGAGAAACATTACTGCCAGCCCAATTTTTTGATTTCTTATTGTGCAAATTGAAAAACTAACTTTGTATACCTAAAATGTGTACATTATTCTATTTGCAGTAAATTAAAAAAAAAAAAGCTGTCCAGTCGTCCCGAATTTTAAAAATCTATGTAATACAAAATAAAAAATCAACTTTACATAGCCTTATAACAAACTAATCACTTGAGCTTATTTAGGTCAATTTGGTGCATAAATAGTACTTACATGACCTACATTTATCATTAAAAGGAAACAAAATAAAGTAAATAATATATTCACTTCCAGATTAGGCTACGCAAAGTTAATTTTCATTTTGCATAACCCACAGGCTAAATTTTTCCAATAAAAATTTTTATTAATTCTTATTGTACCAATTATTCCATTTTTGCAATTTAATTATGTATCTGGTGTCACCTGATAATGATCTTGGTTTTCTGGAATTGCCTGATAGGTCCAATAAAAAAAAGCAAAATTTTCTGATTCCATGTTATGCGAACAGAAGAATTAAGTTTGTGTGACCTTAGATATAAGTGTGAATTAATTTAGGGCATGCAAAGTTAGTTTTTTTTTAAAAAAAAAATATGACTTGCTGATTGTAATTTTGAAATACCGGGTTATGCAAAATGAAAAATTAACTTTGCGTGGCCTAATTGCTTCCATCAACCTACTCAAAAATTAATGCAAAAACCAATAAACATCTACTAGAGACGGTTGTAGAGAAATAACTTTCTATAACTTTACTCATTGGATGAACTTTAGTTTAAAATGCCATACTTTACAAATCTTGCTCAAAGTTGGCTGGAAATTAATGCGGGACCAATTAATTTCACATGGATGTGTAGTATCTGGATTGGCATTTAGCCCTAATTTTTAGCAGGTTCTATAGCAAAATTATAAGCTAGGCATTTTTACTTAGCAAATGAATATGATTTATTAAATTTTTTATGATGTTGGGGCAAAATTGATCAATTCTGATCCAGGCACCAAGATTTTGATGCACTCCAACAGGTCTGACCCGGAAATTTGGGGTCCCTTGTATGAGTTTTAACATCCCTATCTGTCACTCAGACTGGACCTGGACTCGAATCAAACATATCAGACTCAGACCAAGATCGGTCAAAATCAGTATATCTGGCCGTGCTACTTTAAAATACAGTTAAAGCTGAATACAACTCACTTTTGAAATGTTTATAGGATTAATATTTATATTAGCCACCCGATTTCAAATTACACATATATCAAATTTTATTGATCTGTTTTGCTGAATCACTAACTTAGGCTGTTCTCAAGCACTTCTCTTATTGTAATTGGCTAGTGATTGAGTCGACGCTTAAGCACTATAATCAATTGAAATAAGGATTGCAATTGTTGCATGAGCTACCTCTTTCTATTGTTCAATCGATTATCATTATATCACCAAGAAAAAAAAAGACAATTTTGCAACTTACCTAAAAATTAGTATCCAAAAATTTGGCATTTGAAGCTTTGACTAATGAAACTTTACCTCCGATCATCCGCTCTTTTAAAAATTACACAAATAACTTATCATTGCACAGCAGTCATATTTGTCTATACAGTCATTATGGCAACAACCATATTCATTTGGAAACATAGTTTATACAAATTCTTTAACATTAAATGAAGCAACATTGAAATAAAATAAATTAATATTAGGCCACGTAAAGTTAAATTTAAATAGTCATTTTGAATTAAGGCAGGTAAAGTTGATTTTTCGTTTTGCATTCCTCGCTGTCCCATTTTTCAATTTTTTTAATTTTTTTAATTTTTTTTTTTTAGATCCCAATTGTGCCAATTGGTCGATTTCTGAGATCTTTTTTTCCTGCTATTTTCATCCGGTGTCACCTGATGAGACCTTAATTTCCCGCAATTGTCCAATAGGACTGACAGGAAAAATATGACTACTGGAACAATTTTTTGATTCCTAATTGTGCAAAATGAAAAATTAACCTTGTATGACCTTTAAATGCGAACATTATTCTATTTGCAGTCAATTAAAAAAAAAAAAAAAGTCCATCCATCCGTCTCGAATTTTGAAATCCATGTAATGCAAAACAAAAATCAACTTTGCATGACCTTGAACTGACCCAAATTTTCAAAACCACCAAAAAATATAATTTTTTTTAGTCTCAATTCTTTAAAACAATCATAAGGCCACCCAAAGTTAATTTTTTTGTTTTGCAAAACCCAGCAACTAGGGTTCCTAGGTTCAGTTTGGTTCGATTAGGGTTCGGGTTTGGGTCTGATCGAACCCGAACTTGAACTATGAATTTTGAAATTTTCGAAACCGAACTTAAACTCGAATACAAAAAATCTTAGAACCTGAACTGAACTTGAACATGATTGGTAGTTCAGTTCGAAGTTCAGTCCGAAGTTCATGGGTTCGGGATAAACTCTCGTGATCTAATGATTAAATCTGCATCATGTATGCACAATCTCAGATCGGAATTTCGCGTATATTAATTCCCTAAAGTTACCGACTATTATTGCGATTTACTGTAAATTATTATTGCTCAATTAGCTACTTTATTGCTATATGATGAAAAAAAGGGACAATTCAAGAATAGTGAACCCAGTGATCACACATCACGTAAATCATGCAATTACATCATTTGTTTACTAGCACTGTGTTATCATCTAACCTAACACTAACCCTAACTCAGGCCATTTTTTAATCATGTGAAGTAATGAACATGAAGATATCACTGGGTTCATTGTTCTTGAAACTATACGAAAAAAATATATAGGACAGGCAAGCAAGCTCTAGCGTTACATACTCAAAGATTCAATAATTATGATAAAAGCCACTAGACTAGGACTAATTATTTGAACCTGTGCCAATCATTCCCCCATCCTGTCAAACAAACTACTAGCCTTTCGATCCCCAAACTTTCTAAGCCCCATCTACTACATGAAACTCAAACATAAAAAAAATAACTAACATACATCTAAAAAGAGAATAAGGGCGTCATCAAATAGTATCTATTCCAGGTCCTTGCACTGCTACTGCAGCCGTGGAGTCTAACTATCCATAATAAGGGACCTCGTACTGCCACTTCAGCCGCAGGGCCTAACTATGCACTAATAAGAGTCCTTTCACTGGCACCGCAATTGAAGCCGCAGAGCCAGAAACTAACTGCCGTAGATTCTTAACCATCCAATATATCGCCCAACCAAACTGATACTACTAATATTGCTGGGCCACTTAAAATGCCGACCTTTACCAAGACGAGCAATAAAAACAAAAGATAACATCCTCCTTTTGAACAAAAAAACCCCTTATAAACTTCATCCCTTAACGTCCGCATGCCCACAACCTCCCATTCATACCACTAGCCCTACTTCAATATATCCTATTTAATATTCATAAAAACCTAATTTCGCTAAAATCATATGTCACTCAGCACAAACAAAAAACAAAATCCTGTCCTTAACACGAAGCCTCAATCAAATGATTTTTACAGAGCTGTCACCAGTTTTCTGGGTCGGATGCGTCAGAGCTAGGTCGGCGTTTAGCTCTACTTGTTAGCAGGTTCTATAGCAAAATTATCAGCTGGGCATTTTTTACTTAATAAATGGATATGATTTATTAGTAAAATTTTTTATGATCTTGGGACAAAATTGATCAATTCCGATCCTGTCGACCATAATTTTGATGCACTCTGACGTATTCTGACCCGGAATTTTGGGACCCCCTGCATGAGTTCAATCAAAATACTAGACTAACCATAAAAGACAAAATCACATGTGATCAGCAATAAAGTCAGATGATCTCGCAGGAATAACCGACGAGACTTAATTTTTCATAAAAATTTTGTTACAAATTGATACATGATATCTATATGGCTAAGGCTGATCTGATTTTTTTACTAACCACGATTTTTTATTTATTGGCAGCAAATGTGCTTGCACTTGCATTTGTTCTTGTACTTGTTCTTGAAATTTAAGTTTATTTAGTTAAGACCATTATGCAAATGCTTCAAATTCGTGAAACATTTGATTGACTTTTCTTACGCTCAAATAGTTTATATATATTAAGCAATTTTAAGAGTTGTTTAAGGGCATTAAAAAAAACAGAAGCTACCTTGCCGATGATCATAAAATACATCACGTACACACTAATTATCAGGTCAGGTTAATGCCGCAGCATACAATCACAATTATCAGATAAATAATCAATCGCCATTCGTATCTATCTACAGTATGGTCCTTGACATATGCGTTTAATAACATATTTAGTTAGTGCAATTCCGAAAGGCAATACTAAAAAAAGACATTTTTTTTTAGTGATCGTTATCCACTTTATTCGAGACAAAAACCTGTTAAAGCGACGTTTGGTTAAACAATTCGCATACAATAGATAAATATAGTATATTAAGTATATATCTAAAGTAGCATATAACTGAAATTACGACTTAGTGCATGCATGAAGATCTACTTCAGATGCAACAATACAATAGCTAGAATTTGAATTGTGATAACATTCTTGATCATAACTTGCTCATCGATATTTTAGTCTTAACATTTTTTGATCACGGATCGTATATCCAATCAAAAGCGTTAAAGCATATCATTAGTTTTAGCACACTGATCACATTTTGGATATAACTACGATTTTATCAGATATAAACTAGACTACAAAAATCGCTAAGAAAATTAGTAAATCTGGACGGCAAAAATTCTGATCCAAAATCTAGAAATTAATAATCTAAATTTTTAGTGGAATGTAATTTTTTCTTAGTATTTGCTAAAATTTTCACTATTTTTTTATTAATAACATGATTTTTTTTATCTATCGCGGAGCTATTGTTCTTGTTCTTGCACATGTTCTTGAACTTAAGACCATTATGCAAATGCTTTCGAATTCGTTAAACATTCAATTGAATTTTTTTAGCTATTTTTTTGCTCAAATAGTTGGCATATATTAGGTAATCAAACAGCAGAAGCAATTTCGGCGTTAATGATTAACAAATTCTTTCGTTCTCATCTTTTTGATAATCATAGATTATCATTTAATCAGCCCAATAAAAAATCTGACGAAAAAAAATGAAAAATGCTAAATATTGAGCGAATAGATTTGCAAATTTGTATCGGGCCATCGATATTTACGTCTAAAAAGCACATTTTTACTATCGGTTGTTATAGCATTGTAATTTTATTCTACGGATAATCTCATTATTATTTTTTTTAATAGTCAGATATCTTATCATACTGAAGTACTAGTCACGTTAACAGGATAAACAGGAATTCATGATGGGCAGATGTTGTCCGGATATAGAAGAAAGTACTACACATGCTCGGTGAAGGTGCAACATGCGATCCTCTCAATATGCATTCACACCTTTGCTTCGCCTCATGCATAATCCAATAA